>ML438372.1:44872-131758 GCA_005239525.1 Nicotiana knightiana | reverse complement strand
AAACGTCACCCAGGAGGCAATAAAACTGTTGTTGTTTCCATTCTCAGTGACTGGAGCTGCACAAACTTGGCTAAGCTCACTCCCCATAAATTCCATTACCGAGGAGTTATTTAAGCAATTTGTGAACAAGTTTCATCCACCTAACAAGACTGCCCAACAAATCGATGAAATCTTGAGCTTCAGACAGAAACCAGTTGAAACATTGCAAGAGACATGGGAACGATATAAGGGGATGCTGGTTATCTGTCCACATCATGGTATTCCAGAGCAGATGTTGGGGCAACGTTTTTATATGGGTTTGGCTGATACTGTTAAAGCAAATGTTGATGCTTCGGCTGGTGGAGCATTCTTGAGCAAAACGTGGAGAGAAAGTCAAATCTTACTTGATAAAATGGCACAGAATTCAGGATGGACAACAAAGAATGCACCCATTACTCCTGTAGTTCACTCAGTGCCATTCGATCCATATAATACTATTGCAGAGAACGTGGTNAATGTCATCACCCTCCTTATCCAGAAAATATGAATTATGTGTCGAATTATGGAAGCCAGAGACAAGGGGGGTAGAACTGGGGTCAGCAAGTTCAACCATATAGACCACCCCACCAAAAGTAGAACAGTGGAAATTTGGGTGTCAGGGGACAACAAGGTAATGTAGCACCGTATCAGAGGCCACAAGGTTATAACCAATAGAATCAATAACAAGCATACTACCCTCTTCAGCATCAACAGGGGGGAAGGCAAGAAGATNAGATACTCAGGTAAATCCTGTGGACCAGGGCCCAAGGCAGCTGATGGCAGTGACTCTTCGCAGTGGCAGAGAATTAAATTTGGAACTGGAGAGAGGTCATGACAGCAGACAGACCGAGACACTGGTACCCAAGCCGATTGAACTTGATGATTTAACAAATTTGACCAAGGTAACAATGCAACCTACTGAATGAGAACCCAGTGCACAGAGTGAGATTGAAAAAGAAGTGGAGATAGCCCAGGAACCGGTAGTTGAGGTGGTGGCTGAGAAAGAAAAGTCCCAAATCACTGGGAAAAAGAGACCGCCAGCTCCATTCCCTCAGAGGCTGGCTAAATACCAAAAGCATGAACAGTACAAGAAGTTCTTAGACATGCTAAAACAAATACAGGTAAATATCCCATTAATTGATGCGTAGAAAGAAATGTCTGGTTACGCTAAGATGATGAAGTACTTGATGTCCAGAAAATTTGATTTCCAAGATCTGGCTACTGTCACCCTTATTCAGACTTGTCGTGCGGTGGTGACGCGTCCTATTGCTGAAAAGTTGTCTGATCCAGGGAGTTTTACAATTCCTTGTACAATTGGCAACTTAGCTTTTTCCAAAGCTCTATGTGACTTGGGGGCCAGCATTAATCTGATGCCGCTGGCCATATATAAAAGACTGGGGATTGGTAGAGCCAGACCAACTTCAATGTTATTGCAGTTAGCTGACAAGACGGTAAAGAGACCGTCGGGCATTCTGGACGATGTATTGGTGCAAGTGGGGAAGTTTGTATTCCCTGCTGATTTTGTGATATTAGACTGCAAAGTGGATGAGGAAATTCCCATAATCTTGGGAAGGCCATTCTTGGCCACAGGGAGAGCCCTTATCGATTGTGAGACTGGTGAACTTAAGATGAGGCTCAATGATGAAGAAATCACTTTCAACGTGCAGAAGTCTATGAGGCGACATAGTGAGTTCGCCAACTGCTCTCTTATTGATACTGTGAATGTGATCCCAGAAAAAGATGATGCATTCCTAACTGTTGGAGACCCTTTGGATGAATGTTTGATGAATCTAGATGATATGAACGGTGAAGAACTGGCAGATTGGGTGTTAGCACTTGAGGAAAAAGGGGTATGGCCAAAGGCTCTCGAGTTTGAGTCACTATACGTAGAGGAAAGAGAGAACCCGCCGGCCAGGTCATCTATTGAAGAACCACCCAGGTTGGAACTGAAATCAGAGGATGCTGATGTGGTAGAAAAGATACTAGAGTTAACCAAGGACATCGATGATACATACTTTGTTGAATCTAGTGTCATTATTGTTGAGGATGTTGGTACACACTCCAACCATTTTTTTACATTGTGTTTGGATGATGATATGCAAATAGATTTATCTAAACCACTTGAGGAGCCAAGGATAAAGAACAAGATGCCTACATTCTAGAATTCTTCTTGCCAGAAAGTCGGGAATACACATCTCATCGAAAGGCCAAGAAGCGCAGATTACTATATTGTTTTATTGGGCCAGGCAGATTCGTTCCACCACCCCAGGAGCATGATCATAGGGCAGAATCAAAACTTGGGGTCCAATTCATAAGTTTCTAGTGGAGGCATAAAGTGATTCAAGCGGATGCTCGAAGGAGTAGGGGAAGCAAAACAAATGGAAATGATGTCGACGTTACTTGAGCAGGGAGTTCTTGAACCTTACTTTATTTCTTGTTTTGTCTATATGTGATGCACTGAGGACGCTGCATGATTTAAGTGTGGGGTGTTGTACATATTTATCGTGATTTGTTGTGTTTAGTGTGCTTTCTTGTTAGTAGTTTTAGCTTTTCTTGTTAGTAAGTTTTTCTTTTAGGTAGAACAAAACAGAAAAAAAAAAATAGAAATAAGGGGTAGGGGGATAGGTTTTAAATAATTTTTTTTTAGGAGTAAACAAATTCAAACTACTTGGTGCAACCAGAGTAGACAAAATCCAATTTAGCACCAGGTTCAAGCAAATTGGTGTTTATTCAAACTAAATACTCAGACCACTACTTAAAGTAGTCACATGAGCAAGGATTAACAGACAGAACTGACCACACATGCCTGAAATATCTAAACATGTTCAGAAAGGGAACATACAACTGAATCAAACAAGGTTTCACATTACTAAAGATTAATTATCACTAAGTGGGATCATATAGGCGTGTATTAAGCAGAAACATGCTGAAGTTTGAAATAACTAACCAAAAAAACACATAAAACATGATAGTGTAGTAGGAACTAGAGCATACTAGTTTCAGAGAGAGGAAAACAAGCATCATACATCAGGAAGAAGCATGCTAAAGTTGAAATACACATGCAGAACAAAACAAGATACCAAGAATTAAGATGTAGTAGTTGAGGAAGAGATAAACAAGAATCATGTATCAAACAGAAGCAGGTTGAGGTTGAAATAAATTAATCACATAAAATATAGAATAGAAATAGGTTAACAGAAGTTGAACACATACCAGTTAGGAAGAAAGTAAACATGAATGTAATGACAGTTTGGATCCAAAGAGTTTAGCCTTGGCTTCCAGCCGGCTAAACAATGTAGAAGTTAGAGTAGCAACACAAAGAGAGTTTTTCGAGGAAAAACAGAGAGCTTTTTAAGTTGTGAAGTGAAGAAAGTGTGAGAGTGTGTAAGTGTGAGTGTAAGTCTGTAAGCGTGAGCTTGTGCGTGTAAGAGTGTGTGTTAAAATCAGAATAGTGAAAGGTTTTTATAGCATATAATAGAGTAAAACAAAATAAGGTAAGGTATGCAAAATAATTTAATCAATCAATTAGGGTTAACGGGAATCAATTAACAGTAAGTATAACTTAAATTAAGGAGCATCTTTCATGGAATAAATCAGATGACAAGATTAGGGCTAAATAGGGTAGGTATTAAATCCAGAGATTACTTATAGGCCTATTCTATTAATCAAAGCACAGAAATCAGGATAGCAAGAGAGTTAAGGCAAGTAGTACCAATTAGGAATCGCACAAAAGGAAAGAATAAGTAAAAATGTGTCAAGGAAATATCAGTTTTAAAAGGAAAGCACAATTTTCGAACCCTAATTAAGCAAGTAAATAAGTTAATCACTTTAATTGACAGGGCCACTGTAAATGGGCAAACCGTTATAACCAACATTCAAATAAATGAAAACGCTAAGGTGTAAGGCCATAGAGATGAAACTCCAGTAAGATCATTCGAAAAAGCAAAGAAGAAGACCAGAGTTAAAAACTTAAATGTTAAAACATTTTTGCAGAAATCTCTCAGAACCAATCCCTATCTTTAGAAAACAATGAAATCGGTTGAACACGGTAGTAAAAACGGAAAAAATCTTAAAGGAAAAAAACCTAACAAATGCAAAATAGTTTACATCTAAAGAGATCTGAACTGATTTAGCCAGAAATAGTTAGGTTTATAAAAAAAACATAAACAAAAGTTGAAAATATGGTTTGAACCAGATATTTGAAGCCATAAAAACACAAAAATGATAGTACTCATAGACATGGGTGAATACAGACCGATTAGTCGAGAACATGAGAGGTTTGAACCAAATCTGGTTCGAATCTCTTGAGACTAGCCTCAAGTAGCATGAGATCACAACACCAGTAGCGAGATGAGGCCGGGTAAGGCCTAAAATCGAAGAAGGAAACCATGAATCGAGGGGAATAATAGTGACAGAGGGCTAGGGTTAGAAGGGAAGTGAGAGAGAAGAGAGGAGGGAAGGGGTTTCAAGGGCGGCGGATTAGTGAAAATGGGTAGGGTTCAGGTGGTTTGGTGTACTAAAAAAGGAAAATGAATCCTGGACCGTTAATCTTCTGAGATCAACGACCATGATTGATTTAGGCTGGGTGGGTTATGGGTTATGGGCTATTGGATCAGGGTAATGGGTTAATAATTGGGCTGGGTAATTGGGTTAGGCATTTTAGGTGTTGGGCTGAGTAATTGGTTCCGAAAGATTAATTGAAAGGGGCTATATTTTGAATACCCATTTAGTTTGATAAAATAATTTATAAAAATAGTTAATAAATGATGAAAAAGATATTTATGTATGAAAATGATTTAAAATAATTACTTAATATTATAAAATGTAAAAAGTCATTTTCGTGTAAAAATAAAGTAATTATGCACACATGGGCTATTATTGCAAAGTTATTGCAATTATAACCTCAAGATGTAAATATGATTATCCATAAAATAATTAAAACTTAAAATAGATATAAAATGATATAATTAAGCAATAAAATTATTATAAAATTATTTGTGATGCAATTAGTAATTATTTAGATAATAGAATGATGGAATAAATTAAATAAAAATTCTTTAAAATTACAAAAAATTATGAAAAAATATTAATTGATGCTCATGCATTATTTTTAAATATTTATGCATTTTTGAAAATAATATAGGGAAAAATTGGGTATCAACAACTGCCCCTCTTTACCCGAGAAGGATGAAAGAGTTGTCGGGTAAAAATATGATGGCCAATTTTGACTGAATAGAGTGATCTGAGAGATATAAGCCACATTCTGATTTCCAAGCTGCCTACATATCCCTGGTTTTATAGGAATCAGGCCGTGTGTAGTTCTGGATCCATCGACGAAATATACCGATGACGTTATCAGAAGAACGGGTACAAGGTTTCGAATATGATGAAATATTTATGGTGAGTGGTCAGGTTTGAAATAATATGAAGGAACTGGAGAGGGATTGCTCCTGTTGGAATAATGGTTACTCACCGGGTCAGTTGCAAATCAGAAAATGTAATGCAAGCATATACGTATAAATTTGCGTAAATTTAGACATGATGCAAATTCCCTTCAGACCATGAAAATTTTCCTTTGGACGGTTGAGGATGATGTCCTTAGACAATGACGTCCCGGGCCATGAATTATGCGGTAAGGGATTCGCAGGCCATGAAATGATGTTCTTGGGCCATGAAAATGGTGCCTCCGAACCATGATGCCTTTGAATAATGATATGCAAGTTTGAGAGATCCTCAGGCCATGGCATTGTGTCTTCCGTCTATGAGGATTGTGCCTTCAGACTATGGCGCCTTTGGACAAGTTGGCGATATTTCAGCCCATGAGGTGCAAAGACATGATGCTAGAAGCAACAAGACAATGCTTAGTCTTGTATGAAGTTGAGGGTAGAGCTTATCCCGAGAGAAGAGAATAATGCAAGAGAGACAATGCTTAGTATCGTGCGGGGTTCGGAATAATGCTTAGTCCCATGCAAAGGGAAGGCAGAGCTTAGCCTTATGCAAATGGGAGGCAGGGTTTAGCCTCATGCAAGATTCGGGACAGTGCTTAGTCCCAAGCAAGGAGAGGGCAGAGCTTAGCCTTATGCAATTAAGAAGGCCGGGCTTAGCCTCATGTAAGTTTTTGAGACAATTCCTAGTCTCTTGCAATGGGAAGGAAGTTCTTAGCCTTATGCAATTAATGAGGCAGGTCTTAGCCTCATGCAAGTGGGAGGCAGAGCTTAGCCTCATGAAGGATTCGGGAAAGTGCTTAGTCCCATGCAAGGAGAAGGCAGAGCTTAGCCTTATGCAATTAAGGAGGCCGAGCATAGCCTCATGCAAGCTTTGAGACAATGCCTAGTCTCACGCAATGGGAAGGTAGTGCTTAGACTTACGCAATTAAGGAGGCAGGGCTTAGCCTCATGCAAGATTTGAGACAATGCTTAGTCTAATGCAATGGGAAGGCAGTGCTTAGCCTTATGCAAGGTTCGGGACATGGCTTAGTCCCATGCAAAAAGGCAATGCTTAGCCTTATGCAAGTGAAGAGGCATGGCTTAGCCTCATGCAAGGTTGAGACAAGGCTTAGTCTCATGCAAAGTTTGGGACAATCCTTAGTCCAATGCAAAGAGAAGAGTAAGAGTGCAGTATTCTTAGCTGACAATGTGTTTCGTGCATAGTGATTGTGTTATTGTAACGGTATTTGTCATGATGAGATAGTTCTGCATTCAAAGAAAAATTTGTGAGTTTTGCGGGGGAAGGTTGGTTCGTGCCTTCGTCTGCTTGACTTGCTCCGTTCTGTCTGAAGATCATGTCCAAACTATTAAGGTAGCATTTGCTAAAGCAAAGTTTCCTTTTTCAAAAATATGTGTGCATAGTTTTCAAAAGATATAGTCGTATATAGTTTAGAAATTAGTTAGATGAACCAGTAACTGTGACATAATCAAAGACATTGCGACTTCTTCTGCCGTAGAATTTTGAGGGTCCTCCTCAAAATTCTGCCCCAGTTAACTAAATGACCTTTCTGGCTGCTCCATACGATGCGGTTGGCTGAACTTGCTTCGGAATTTTGAGGGTCCTCCTCAAAATTCTGCCCCAGTTACTGATTGTGGGAGAAATAGAAATTTTATTGAATTGTGACCGACCCACAGGGCTTCCTACGTATCCCCTCTTAAACGGGAGTCAGGTTGAGTGTAGTTCAATTACATCATATAGAAAAACATAAGATGATTTTACACATAATATGTTTTGACTTGACTGCGTCTGAGTTGATAGGCTTTGGCCAAATTTCCCCGTCCATCTCTGCGAGTATGAGTTCTCTTCCTGTCAATATTCTGTGAACCATGCAAGGACTTTGCCAGTTGGGAGAGAATTTCCCTTTGGCCTCATCTTGATGTGAAAAGATCCGTTTCAGTACCAGCTGCCTTGGCGTGAACTGTCTTGGTCTGGCCCCTCTTGATTTTCAAGCTCATGTCTGGCTTGAATTTCCTGAGTTTTTGCTTCACTGGCGAACACATTGGATTTGTAGGTAACTTGTGAGCCACTATGTATGTGCTCAACCCTGTCATATCGTCATATGACCATGCAAAAATATCTTCATATTCTTTCAGTACTCGAGTGTATTCTTCTTTCTGTGACGGTGACAAATAAATGCTTACGCGGGTTTCCTTGACGTTTTCGGAATCTCCCAAGTTGACTATCTCGGTCTCGTCCATGTTGGACTTGGGCTTGTTCTCAAAGTTCTCCACTTCTCTGACAATTTCCTCAGGTATTAAATCCTCTTCTTCTATTTCTTCTTAGTCACTGTCCTTCTGTTACATTGTCTCATAACAAGTCAGTCGTTGGTTCATCAAGATAAGAAATAGTAATACTGTAGGGATAAAGAAAAATAGTAATAATAAAACATCAAGCCATTTAAAATGTCAAACAAAATGATTTCAAATAAAATTTTTTCGAAAAGGAACATTAAAAATATTATTTAAAACAAAATGCCAAAGAGGAAATCATTTTCAAAAGTAAACAATGCTATTAGTCTTGCTACCCCGAGACTCATCAGGCCCTTGATGGTTTAGCGGTCTAGTTCTTGAGAGATGCTCTCTTCTCCACTGTCTGAATAGTGAGCTGTCTTCCTCCTCCTCCTCCTCAACTATTACACAACAATTCATATCATCATCTTCCAAGAACAAATTCCTCAATGCTGCCAAGGCTTCTTCTTCTTCTGACACCCATCTTGTATCAGCCTGATGGAAGGTTTGATTCAGGTGCGGCACGGGTTGCTCAAGAGGATAGTATGGACTACGCCATGGTGGCGACCAATTCTGATATTCCTGCCAGGTATATTGATATCTGAGCCCGAAGGTTGTGCCATGGTGCTTCAACTGTACTGGTTTGGAGATACCTTGAAGCTTTTTACCAAGACCTTACCATGTTCATACCCTGCCCATGCCAGTATACTCTCTATTTTTCTACTCCACCATTTATCATTTCAATCGCGTTAACACGCTCGATGTGATGGTAGGTTTCTCCACCTAACTTCCTTCTGTTTTCTACCACCGGAACAGTCTCACTGGTGTAAATGGGGTTGCTCCCATCTCCATGGATGATCACTTCTTGATGGTTCCAATCAAATTTTACCGCTTGGTGCAAAGTGGATGCGACAGCTCCAGCGGCGTGTATCCAAGGCCGTCACTGCAATAGATTGTAGGAGGTGGATATGTCTAGCACCTGGAATTCAACATCGAACTAGGTAGGAACCATTTGCAAGCATAGGTTAGTTTCTCCGATCGTGGCCCTTTGAGATCCATCGAACGCTTTCACATTCATAGTCCCTGCTCGTATCTCATGTAAACCCTTGCCCAACCTCTTCAGAGTTGTCAACGGGAAAATATAGAGGCTGGATCCTCCATCTATCAGAACTCTAGCGATGAACTTGTCTTCACATTGCACTGTGATGTGCAGTTCTCTGTTGTGGCTTAACCATTCAGGTGGTAGCTCGTCCTCATGGAAAGTGATCTTGTGGCTTTCTAGAACCTGCCCCACCATATTGGCCATTTCTCTTTGGCACATATGCTTCATTCAACACCTTCATCAGAGCATTCCTCTGTGCTTCAGAACTTTGCAATAATGACAGGATGGATATCTGGGCGGGAATCTTGTTCAGATAATCAACGGCAGGGTAGTCCCTTGCCTGTACCTTCCTCTAGAGGTCATTTGGACCAGTCTCAATGACGGGCGGTTTGTTAGAAGCTTGCTTACTGGTTTCTCCTAAATGTTCAGGTGTATAAACCCTTCCTATTCTGGTCATTCCTTGTGCAGTGTCGGATTCTTCCATCTTTGCCTTTTCCTTTCTTATAGCCTCAGCCACATAATCCCAAGTTACAACATTGGAACTGAAGGATGGTGTGGATGTCACCGTTATAGTGAAAGGTGTGGCCACCTCCACTTCAAATGGAGTGAGTGTTGCTGCATGTGGTGTTAATTGTACTTCTAAAGGAACCGATGCGGCTACCTCGACTTCAACTGGCGACTGTACCTGCACCACAATGGGATTGAGTATGACTGCAGGTTTCTTAGGATCATCACCTTCTCGAATAAGCTCGATTGATCCCTCAGGATCCCACTCTTCATCAGTTTCTATCACATTGACCCCTCCACCCCTATGATCTGGGAGAGGATTGTTGCGGACATTGGGTGCAACTTCCTTTGCCTGTATGACCTTATTATCAATCAGTGTTTGGATCTTGTCTTTCAAGGTGCGACACTCGTCAATAGTGTGTCCCTTCATGCCGGAATGATATGCACATGTCTTGTTTGGATTGACCCATTGAGATGAATTCTTCATTTCCACAACGAGAATAGGGGTGACATATCCAGCGGCTTTCAGCCTTTCGTACAACTGGTCGATGGGTTCAGCAACGACGGTGTACTGTCTGGGTGATTTACGGTCAAAATTAGGCCTGAATTTTCGGTAGTTTGGACGAGTTGGAGGTGGATGATAATTGGATGGTTGGGTATTATAGGTGTGGTAGGCAGTAGCAGGTTGGGAATATATGGGAGGTGATGGTTGGTATGTGGGTGGAGGTGTTTGGTATACAAATGGAGTTTTCGGGCCTTGGGAAACCATTAGTGTTCCCACTTCTTTCTTTCTCGATATGCCGCTTGATTGTAATTCTTTGTTCTTGGCCTGCAGTGCCTCAAAATTCATCACCATTCCACTTTTAATACCATCCTCGATCCTTTCTCCGAGCTTGATGATATCTGAGAACTTATGATTGTCAATAACCATTAGCCTTTCGTAATATTGCGGATCTTGTGCCCTGACAAAGAACTTATTCATCTGATACTCATCTAACATCAACATGAACTTCGCTGCTTCTAACCTCCACCGAGTATCATACTTGCGGAAGGTCTCACTTGGCTTCTTCTTGAAGTTCTGGATATAGAAAACATCCGATGCATTCTCTGTGTTGAATCTGAACCTGTCCATGAAATCTGATGCCATGCTCACCCAATTAACCCATTTCTTGGGATTCTGGCTTATGTACCAAGACAAGGCATCTCCAGTAAGACTTCTCATAAACATCTTCATGCGAATCCTTTTGTCTTTTCCAACCCCCACGAGCTTGTCACAGTAAGTTCTCAAATGAACCTTGGGGTCGCCCGTTCCATCAAACATTTCGAACTTGGGAGGTTTGTAACCCTCCGGCAGTTCCACATCCGGCTGTATGCACAAATCCTTGTAATTCAGACCTTCAATACATTTGCCTCCTTCAACACCCTGAACTCGGCTCGTTAGTTTCTTTAGCTCCTCAGTCATATTCTTGATGAGCAGGTCCTTCTCGGCGGATTCTGGTGTATAGGAGATTGGTTGAGTGGAGTGAGGTAAGGTTTTTACGTATATAGGGTTGTACTGGTGAATGCGAGGAGTTTGGGTGTAGCGGTGATCATTGGTGGAGTTCTAGGGTTCGGGGATAGGTTGCGGTGTGTTCTGAGGAGTGTGATAGGTGGTTTGTGGGTATTGAGCAGGGAGATGCTGATTTTGAGGAGGGGTTGTATACTGGTAAGGTGCGGGAGGATTCTGCGGGCGTTTATTAGGTGTGTTCTGAGGTGGTGCAGGGTTCTGGGTGTCTGGGACATTCAATGTGAGGGAGAGATTTTCCAAGTTACGGACTTGCTCAAGCTCACCTTGTAGTTCAAGTATCTTCTTCTCAAGCCGTAAAACCAAATCATTTATGGCCCGAGTGCCCCTACCATCGAAAGTTTCCACATTCTCAACACTTGGAGGAGGAGAAGGTGGAGGGCCTCTAGATCTGGTATGATAAGCTGATGATGCCAGTATGCCTGAACCAACCTTGGGGAATGAGAATAATCAAAAAGGAAAGGAAAACATAAGGTAACCAAGTCAGTAAGGGTTCCAAAAAGAGTATTTGCAATATCTAAACACATAGTGTGGGAATGTAAATTTGCGTCCTAATTTGGGAGCCTCGTTGTGCCCGAGGTAGTCCTAGCAACAAGTTGATTTGGAGAACTTCAATGCTAATAATTGCCTCATTTCATTAATGTAAAAGTAGATGAATCTAAAACAACACTAAACAAGATAAGTCATTAATGGCACTTGGCCTTATTACATTTGAAAAAGTAGATAAACCTAATCTAATTGGTCCCAAAAGGACCTTCCCCAGGCTTGATCTTCTTGGATTCATCGATCAGGTTCCCCAGGTCGCGCATGCCTAACAGCAGGTATACCCTTGGTAGATGTCCTCCTTCGCTTCCCTCAGCATTCTGGCGGTCAGCGACTCTTTCCCTCGTCTTTTCCTTCAGCTCCATCAGTCCCTCCTCCAGATATTCTAGCCTTTCATTAGACTTGATAGCCATTTCCTCCATTCATTGATCAGTTCCATATCAGCCTTGTGTTGCTCCAGATGCTCGGCCTCGGACTCACGAATCCTTTTTCGCAGTTTATTGTATTTCACTTGGGCTTCAGCAACTTCGTCTATAACCCTGTTTCCCCCAACCGATTCCCGGTTCAACTATCCCTGCTTTGCTGTCTTCCAACAATGATAGGTAAAAGCGTACATGCCCTGCGTGATACCTGTTTGGCTTGATGGTGTCTCTTTTTACAATAATATTTAGGTTCCACATACGCTGAGCTTCACATTTGTACGGGATGTCATCATCCTGAAAATCTGCCCTGTAATGACTCATTTTAGAAACTCGCGGTATGACTTGCTTCCTTCATACCTGTCTCATAACCCTGATGGGAACATAAGGGTATATGCCCCTTAACCCGATCAATATCAAGTGCGGAGCGTCCCTAGATCTGATGATGAACTCACTGGTAGGGAACTATTCGAACATCCATTGAACCTGGCCCTTAGTCAAATTGTCGAAAAACTGCACCCATTCTGTAGCATTCTCCGGTTGAGCAAACCTGTCTGGGATGAAGGTCATTCTCTTAGGGTGATGAAAGGCTATGTGATCATTCCACGGCCTTCGTGGATACTCTTGGCGGTATCGAACTGTCTGGAGGTGTTCTGGCAACCAAACCTGTAGCATCAGATTACAACCCTCGAAGTGTTTGAACCCCTTCTGGCAGCGATCCAAGGCCCGATATATGTCTGCAATAATCATAGGGACGATAGTATATGTTTTCCCCTCGATTCCTTCCATTAGAGTTTTAGTTACCATGGCCAATCAAGTGTGAATCCTGTCTCATTTTCTTGGAAACACTATCATACCCAGGAAGCATGCGACGAACACAAAAACCCTATGGTGAGTCCAACCCAGGGAGGTGATGGAAAATTCATCGCGAAAGGTACGATAGGATTTTCTATGACCATATCATTCATAGAGGTAGTCAAAGGGTATGTAGGACTTCTTCAGGCACTCCAAATCGTCGTTCATTTTCAAACCCATCATTTTCAGAAACCCTCTAGTTGTACGATTCTACGGTACCAATAAACCAGGACTTTCCCAGGGTAATCCAGCGAATCCCTCTATCTCCTCCAAGAGATGGGTCATTTCTATATTGCCGAAAAGGAACACTGACCTTTCTCCGTCCCAAAACATAGTGGCCGCTTCGATCAACATATTGTTTGGTTGGATGTCCAATAAAGAGGGTATGTTTTCGAGGACCCTTTTCACATGGTCTTTGTCGCTTGGCGAAAGGTTCTCCCACCAATCCATCAACAATGGTGGTATCCTTTGGACCATGCCAAACCTGGGGACTTCGTGCCTCATTTTCTGCAAAACAGATAAGGTTAGACCCTTTCCCTATCCAGATTCGGCTACTTATACATCAGTGATTAGCATATTGGCATTTATTTCTCCAAATTAATTCACAGATCGTGGTTGCGTCCGTTGGGATTATGGAAACCCCGGTGGACTTTTGGACAAGGCTTTTCCTAAAGGGTTATTATGTGGACAACTTATTAACCCTGGCTAGGTTTGACCATGATGCATGTACAATAAATCAGAGTAAGATTTCTATAGAGGTCTAGACTGGTACCCTCAAGCGGACAACTTGAGGGGGAAAGGCACGGAACTGTCAACTGCACCGCTGATCGACTAGTTTTACCACAAATAAGCCTTTCCAAATTCAAAGGGATGATATATCGGAAGAGCACAATTACTCATCAAACGTTGCTATGGTATTGATTACGCACGAGTGGAATATGATGTTGAACATGATTTATGCAACAGAAAATAGCACGTTGTCACATATTTGAACATTAAAAATAATAAATGCGGTATTTAATAATTGAAAAGGCATTTAAAAAAAAGAAAGAAAACAAAGAGACAAGTCAGTTTCCATAATAAAGAGTAATAAAACAAGAAAGAGAAATCGTAAAGGCTTAAAAAAATAGGCAAATAAATTCACATAAAGTGGGAAATGGTGTGCAAGTATTAACAGAATAAAGCATTCTTAAAGACTAATTCACAAAAATCAGGTTCGTTATGGTAAGAGCCCAAGGGTTATCCCCAGCAGAGTCGTCATGCTGTCGCGCCCCCTTTTTTCTCGCGAAATCGGGTTTCGACATTTCTGAGACAACTCCCTTCCTTTTGGGATGGGATATGGGATTTGAAGAGTCGCCACCTAACAAATTAAGGTGTGTTAGGGAACCTAGAGTAATTAACTCATGAAACTAGTTTGCATCACCAGAGATCGGGTAAGGGCTCAAAATTACCTTGAGAGGAAGGTGTTAGGCACCCCTCGAGGTCCACAACTGTGGGTCCCGGCCGAACTTAATTAAGCGAATTAGTCTTTAAAGGAAAATAAAGCAATTTAGACAACTATTATTTTAAAATAGGAATTAAAGGGGTCCTAAGTTTTTTAACCTATAAGATCATTTCCATGCAATGCTTGGTAACTTTCCCCAGGTGAGGTGCTACACATAGTATTAGCGCACAGGTCATCATCTCATTTACTACCCAATTACTATCTTTCAGTTGTCACTTAAGCGTTCTAGTAGCTTCTAACTCGTGCCTTATGTGTGCACTACCCGTCCCTTTCCTATGGTCATGGAGGTGTTTAGGACCTCTATTTAAGGTGGTTCTAGACTGACCTAGGTTGCTAAAACTGAGAAAAAAAGTTAAGCGACAAACAAAATTCAAATAGGACTGTCACAGAAGAACAACTAAGGCTCATGTTAACCTCCACAAATAGTCAACAAATGCACGTAGTTTAATCAGCAAATTTCATTAATTTAGGATCTATAGGCAGGATATCTAGATGAGCAGAAACATAATGTAGAGAAGCAGTTTTGTTTAAGGCGAGCATCGAGACCTATCAATTTGCCTACTGATTTTGATTAAGTTCTGAATCTGTGAAAATTTCAAGCAGCAAGAGATCACAGTTTTAGGCCCAGAATTCTTAATAAACCTACAGGTTAGCCTAAGTGATAACCAGAACAGAATCCTATAGGCATGGTATCTACAACTGTTAATTAGAGACCTGTAACAATGAGTTACTGATTTTAACATACATTTTTTTATCTCTTTAGATCCTATAGGCGTGCTTTCTACTTTTGCAGAATTAGTTAACTCCTATAGGCATGATTTCTAAGTGTTGAAACCGATTACAAGCATGATTTCTAAACTTACAACTGATTTACCCTATAGGCATGATATCTATTAGTTTAAATCCTATAGACATGATTTATAGGTTTTGAAACTGATTCATTTTATTCCTGTAGGCATGGTATCTAAGTTGAAACTGATTTTTTATTTCCTATAGGCATGGTATCTATTAATCACATTGGGGCAGAATTTTTAAAGCAAATTGCCAGAAAGTTTATTAGCTCAAACAAATAGAATCCTATATATATGACCACTAATGCATATTGAGATTGGAAATATGTGTAGATCCTACAAACATGGATTCTAATGCAGAATTGTAAAATACCTATAGATAGCGTCTCGAATATGCCAAAAATATGAAAATTCAGAATCATAAAAAGTCAGAAGGAAATCCTATGGGCAGGATCTCTAAACAAACAGTAGCATGCACATAAGGAATCAACACAATGGACCTATATGTAGGATTTCTACCCCATCTTGAACAAAGATATATAGATACCCCCTCACCCCCAGCTTTTTACTAATAACCCCAGATCTGTTTATTACATAGATTATTACATTATTACAACCCAATAATGAATAAATTACATAGTAAAAATCATTACACTATAGGGAGCCTTAGCAGGCCCAATATTAACCTGGAAACCAGGCCTTCAAGCAAACCAGGTCTGAAGCATAATGGGATCCATCCATAGAACATAAAATTAGGTTTCTAATGTGTCAAAGTTCCCAAGGGCTTCAGGGGTCCCGGGGCAATGCTCACACCAGAACCTCACTCATAAAATAGTTCATAAAAGATTGGAAGACCAGCCTCAATGTGTCAGAGTTCAGAGGAGTCTCAAGGACCCTAGGCAGTGCTCACATTAGGGGTGATAGGAAACTAGATAACTAAGAGTAGAAGTTTGAAAATAGTATGTAAGGGGTAGGGGGATAGTTTTAGAAAACAATTTTATTTTTTTTAGGAGCAAAAAAATTCAAACTACATGGTGCAACCAGAATCCAATTTTAGCAACAGGTTCAAGCAAATTGGTGTTTATTCAAACTAAATACTCAGACCACTACTTAAAGTAGTCACAGGAGCAAGGATTAACAGACAGAACTGACCACACATGCTTGAAATATCTAAACATGTTTAGAAAGGAACATACAACTGAATTATCTAAACATCGTGATTGCGCCTAACAATTCACTTTCTAGGCAAGACAACGATAGAATATTTTTTACTTCTTTAAGCAGTTTAAAGAGTAACATTGATAACAAACTAAAATAACATATATGTTCTAAGTACAAATGCGGAAATTAAACGGCCAATCGTCTATTGCAATTCCCTGAATCTGGTGTCACGAGTTCACGAGTTTCTAAAGTAAAACACATATAGGTCTGAAATAAGTATAAAGCCGTCTGAATGAAGTTATACAGCTAAAAGAAAAGAGGATGGGGACTCCAGGTGCTGTGGGCGCTAAACAACCGTACCTCAAGTCTCTGCAGATATCTGATCCGAGCTCACTAATGACTGCTACTGGGACCGCCTCCAAAATCTTCACAATCTGTAGAGTGTAGTATTAGTACAACTGACCCCATGTACTAGTAAGTGCCGAGCCTAACCTCGACGAGGTAGTGACGAGTCTAAGGCGGGGCACCTATACAAACCTGTATGCAGTATATAAATGACAGAATAATAGACATAAAGAACAGAACCAAACAGCCAACTGAAACTGACAACCACAACCTCTAGAGTGAACCAGTGTTGTCCAAAATTACCAATCCTTACTATATCAGATAATGAAAGAAATATCGGAAAGAAATGCAGTTCAGGAAATAGAAACATATAGTTTTGTTGCGGCGCGCAACGTGATCCCACCAGACATCACAAAATTCTCCCTTATTCCTCCGCAACAATAACAATAATAGTAAATAATTAATATATATATGTTGCGGCGCGCAACCCGATTCCACCATATATCAATATCAATAGGATAATTCACCCTTATTTCACCATATCAATCCACCCTTATTCCTCCTGTCGCAGTGCACAACCCGATCCTACTGTATAAATGTATTCACCCTTATTCCTCCATATCAATCTTCCCTTATTCCTCTTACTGTGACGTGCGGCCCAATCTCACCATATCAGTACCAAACACTCAATGTACACAGTCAATTTACAGTCTAAATCATAAGGCCTTTACTATAAGTAAATACCAAATTGAACCAAGCTAAGGAAACCTTAATCAATATCAAATCTACTCAAATAAATACTTCACAACAAGACCAATCCAACCATTTACAATTTAAAAGCTGCAAACAAGTCAAATTAAGAAAATAACAGGGATTATGGGACCTATGGGAAGAACTAACATAGCTAACAAGAGAAGATATTGATTAACACGTAACAGTTAAGCATGGAAGCATTTAAAGCATATAACAATTAAGACAGGGAATGAAACAATTAAAGGAAAGCAATAAATCAAGGAAAATAGATAATTTGGCGACGTATAAACACTCTCCACCTCGAATATACGCCGCTCATATGGATTTCACATAATCACATAGTCCGAGGGTTCCTAATTCCCACAAGTCAAGGTTAGACACAACACTTACCTCGATCCACATGCCACTCACTGCTCAATTACCACATTTCCTTTAGTTTCCACCTCCGAACCACTCGTATCTATCCATAATTAACTTAATAACATCAAATATATCTAAAGAAATCAATTTCAATACATAAATTTAGGTTTCCAAAACTTTCCCCAAAAAAGTCAAAAATTGACCCCGGGCCCGCTTGGTCAAAACTTGAGGTTCGGACCAAAACTCATTTACCCATTCACCCCGAGCCCGAATATGTAATTTGTTTCAAAATCCGACCCCAAATTGAGGTCTAAATTCTAATTTTTCGAAAATCCCTATTTCAACCCAAACCCCAATTTCTACCATGAAATTCCTACATTTTAGGTTGAAATCTTGTGAAATTAAGTGCAGAATTGAAAGAAACGAGTTAAGAGTCACTTACCTATGATTTGGGGAAGAAGCGGTCTTTGGAAAATCTCCTAGAGCGTTTCTTGTTTTTGAAAGTTTTGAAAACTGAGCAAAATCCCGTCTAAGTCAAGATTTACCAGCTACAGATGTCATATTTGCGACTTGAGCTTCGCAATTGCTAAACTGGAAAATGCGAGAAAGATATCGCAAATGCGAACCTGTCGCATTTCTGTAGCTTCGCAAATGCGAGTAATCCGTTCGCAATTGCGAGCATGAAACTTCCGCTAATGCGACACTAACCTCGCAAATGCGAGAATCCCTAGTCCCAGTCCCAGTCCATGCTAGCAAATGCGGGGCTCACATTTGCGAGCCAGACCTCGCAATTGCGAGACCTGCAGACCTGAAGCACACTAGCTATTTTCCTAAGTTTCAAATCATTCCGTAGTCTATCCAAAACTCACCCGAGCCCTCGGGGCTTCAAACCAAAAATGCACACAGGTCAAAAAATATTATACGAGCTTGTTCGTGCGATCAAATCGCTAAAATAGCACCTAGAACTACGAATCTAGCACCAAATTACATGAAATTCCCAAGAACAACTTTGAAATTCCTATTTTCACAACCGGGTGTCCGAAAATACGTCAAATCAATTCCGTTTCTCACCAAATTTCACAGATAAGGTATAAATATCATAACAGACGTGTACCGGACTCCGGAACCAAAATATGGACCCGATACCAACAAGATCAAACATTAACCATTTTCTTAAAGCCATTCAAATTTTAGTCTTTCAATGTTTAACAAAAATTCTTATCTCGAGTTAGGGACCTCAGAATTCGATTCCGAGCATATGTGCAGGTCCAATAATTCACTACGGACCCATAGAGACTGTCAAAATACGGGCCCGGGTCTGTTTACTCAAAACAGACCAAAGTCAACTAAAATTAACTTTAAAGGTCAAAAATTATTATTTCATCAATTTTTAATATAAAAGCTTTCCGGAAATACGCCCGGACTGCGCACGCTAATTTAGGAGGGTAAAAATGAGATTTTTAAGGCTAAAGAGCGTAGAATTGAGTTCTAAAATATAAGATGACCAGGGTCATCACAAATATATGTGCATATAAGAAGATAAAAAAGAAAGGAAAAAATACGATTAGAAATAGCAGAAGCCTGAGATGTCATCCTTTTGCAAAAATAATAAGAGGTTACATATTAATATCTCAATCAATTCTTTCAAATTATATTATACCTTCGTTGATAAATAGCTAAAAGTCTCAGCTGTATGTTATTTTTGCAACTTTCTGAATAGTCTAAAGAAAGACATATACCTTAAAATAATACGAACTTGTATAAAATAGGATTAATCAATTTTAAAATTTATAGAAAATTACTCCACATAAATCTTTTGTAAATAAGTAAATATAACTCATTCCCTACATTGAAATTAAAAGAATTTGACATTACCCATAAATGAATTAAATTATAAAAGTAAAACCTACAATTTTTGCCCTTGTATCATCTCCTAAAAGAATGTTTGATGGATTCAAATATTTATGAATGAAGCTCTACTGAGAAAACTGTGGCGGTACTTAACACCTCTTACAACATCCAATGCAATAGTTAGTTTCCTTGTCCATTCGAGGGGTTTCAGACTTTCTTCCTTCCAGCTGGATACATACACATGCGAATGTAATATTGTATGTCCATAGAGAAAAAAATACACGTAAGATGCACACACATAAAGAAAAAAATATATGTAAATTGAATGTGTGTTTTATGATATCTAAAACAGAAAATATAAAATAATGAAATACATATACCTTAATATTGTAACTTGAATTAAATAAGATTAATAAATTTTAAATTTTAGAGAAAATTACACCAAATACAAATTTTATAATGAAGTAAAAAAAACTGATTCCGTAAATTAAATAAAATTGAAAGATCCTCACACTACCTAAAAAAGAACTAAATTATAAAGATAAAAACTTCAACTTTTGCCCTCACATTACCTATAAAAAAATATTTGATGGCTTTAAATTTCTGTGATCGTAGCCTTATTGACTAAACTGTCAAGATACTTAACACCTCTTGCAACTCTCAATGCAACAATTAGCTTCTTTTTCTGTTCGGCGGTTTCAATCCTCCTTACTTCCAATTAAATAGATACTTGATGAGTATTAGTTGTGGCATATATTTATCTATAAGTCGCCTCTCGTTAGGAAGGACATTTTATTAGGGAATGCAATTGTTACACCCCACACTTTTCCCCACACATAGAGTTAAATATTGGTAAGCTTGGCTTTTCGCGTGGTCAATCGACCGGCGACACGGATGAGGACAGAGGGGTCAAAGGGGATAACAAGTTTCATTGGGATAATACCAACTATCCCATTGGGTGCTGGAGCCGGGGCGGGGTGACCCGACCCGTTTTGTATATATCAGCAACGAAATTTTCTAGATTTGACATAATATAGAAAGACAGTTCAACTCTTTCTCTTTCATTCTAGAAAGTGTCACCCACTTAGTTCACCACAAAATACTCTCAAATCTCCTTTAGAATTCCCAAACAATCCGAGACAAAGTCGAAGGTTAATCTAGTAGGATTTAGTGTGAAGAAGCTTTGGATCATCACTGCAATACCTGTTATCTTGATTTTTGGAAACTCATTAGAGGTAGAGTTAATCACCATAAACGCGTAGAAATTCAGGAAAATATAGCTAATTCATCGTTAAGGTATGTAGGATAACTTTCTTTCTTGGTATGATTTGATGTTAGTATTTCTCTCCCTAAAGGATTCATGTGTTGTGAGATTGGTTGTTCTAAGTCATTCTCAGTAACATTGTTTTCTCTTATTTATTCTTAGCGGTAACACTTAGTTGTTCAAAATTTGAGATGATTTCAGATAGTATCCCGAAGTCAGAAAAATATGATTCCTTCTGAGGTTGATCTTAGTGTCTCTTGAAATTGATTCTGCGTTGCACATATATATATATATATGCATTTATTGACTTCCGAGCCACGCTATAGTCGGCCGGGTACGACACCTATGGTGCAACAACTGATTAGTTGGGTATGATGAAACATAATATGAGATATTACCGAGCCCTTATGTGGTCGGGTATGCTGATGTGTGATGTGAGGCTATCGAGTCCTCTTGAGGCCTGTTACACCGAATTCTGTCAAGATTAGGTACAACTGAGACTCCTGAGGCAGGGTATAATCGAGTCCTCTAGGAGGCCGTGTATGGAGTATGTGTGATGTGAGGCTACCAAGTCCTCTTGGGGCCGACTATTCCGAGTCTTGTTGAGGCTGGGTATTGTCGAGACCTCCTGAGGGTAGGTATGACTGAGTCCTCTATGACACGGGTATGGAGTGAAATGCAATTATGTGCCCCAAAGAGTGGATATATATATATGGTTATAATGAGTGACTTGATTTTTACAAAAGCTTGCATACATTCCTGATTCATGGTTATAATAGTGAAATGCCCCATTAGCTTGTCTACGGGATTCAGGTGAAACTTGTGTATTTCCATCCCTTAAGTTATGTCTTTAGTTTATATACGTTATATGTCTTACGTAGTCAGTACTTGTTTCGTACGGACGCCCTTTTGTTTAGGCGTTGTGTTCATGCCCACAGGTGCAGATAGACCTGATGATGTCCCTCCCTAGTATGGTGTTTGTTCAGGTTTTGGTCGTTGCACTCCAATACTTCAGAGTAGATATTCAGAAGTCAATAGATTCCTAAGTGTATGTTCAAGTTATTTTGGGGGGTGGGGCTCTGTCTCGACCAATTTGTACATATATGATATTTTCTCGGTACTCGTAGAGGCTTGCAAACTAGAGTTTGGTTGTATATAAAAAGAACCGAATATGACTTTTTAGGTAACAGTTGTGAACATGTATAACATCAATATCTCTTTTACAAGTCAGTTGTACACATTTCTATTTCTAGCATTAATACTTGGAGGCCTCGTTGGCCCAAGTTTCATGATTAAAAAGATGAAAGTATGGACGTCGGTTCGCACGGGCCTTCGGGCATCGTGTGTCGGTCGCACCTCCCAAGGTTAGAGTATGACAAACTTGGTATCAGAGCATGTTTGTCCTAAGGAATGTCCAACATGTTTGTCCTAGGGAATGTCCAAATTGTATCTAGTAGAATGTTGTTGATCTAGATCGTGCGCTAGAGCGGAGTTGTAAGTATTCGTTTCTAATCCTCATCTTATTCATGTATATTGGAAGGCCTACCCCTAGACATCATGCAGTAGTTACAGGGATTGAATGAAGAAGTGGTAAAAAGCCTGAATTGTTACATCATCCGTTTGAAGTGTCCATACCCATGGGAGAATCTGTGATAGTTAGGCGAGCGTATCGGGGTTGTGATGTGATTATTTATGATTATCATACCTTAGTTGATTTGAATGAATTATAAATAGTATAATTTGATAATATTATGGGCATGGATTGACTGGCTTCTTGTTGCGCTACTGTGAATGGTGGGGAGAAGGTTGTTCGCTTTAATTTCCCTGAAAAGCCCGATTTTTAATGTAAGGGTAATGTTGCGGCGCCAAGAGAGAAGTTTATTTCTTACCATAAGGTCCGACAGATGAATTTAAAAGGGTTTATCTATAATTTTTTGTGAGTGCAGGAAGCGGAGGCAAAGCCTCCCAACCTTCGATCCGTTCCGTTTTGTTAAGGAATTTCTCGACGTCCTGATGAGCTCCCGAGTATTCCGCCTGGTAGAGAGATATTGAGTTTGCTATTTATGTGCCACCCGATACACAACCGATATTTATCCCTCTGTATAGGATGGTTCCTAACGAGTTGAAGTAACTGAAGGCTCAATCGAAAGATATTTTAGATAAGGGCTTTATCCGACCCAGTACTTCTCCGTGGGGAGCTCCAGTGTTATTTGTTCGAAAGAAAGATGGTTCATTAAGGATGTGCATTGATTATCGACAACTGAACAAGGTAACCACTAAGAACAAGTATCCCCTAATGATGATTGATGATTTATTTAATCATTTGCAAGTAGCCAAGTATTTTTTGAAGATTGACATCAGGTATGGGTGGCCATTACGAATTTCTCGTTATGTCCTTTGGCTTAACCAACACACGAGCAACTTTTATGGATCTAATGAATCGAGTGTTGAGGCAATTTTTGGATATCTTTGTGATCGTGTCCATAGACAATATTTTGGTGTATTCTCAATCAAAATCAGAGCGAGCAGAGAATTTGCAAGTGGTCCTATGCACACATCGGGATCACAAATTGTACGCGAAGTTTTTCAAGCGCGAGTTCTAGCTGAACTCAGTGAATTTTCTTGGGCATACTGTATCAGGTGAGGGTATCAAAGTTGATAGTCAAAAAGGTTGAAGCAGTAAAGAATTGGACAAGGCCCACAATTTCTAAAGAGGTACGTAGCTTCTTGTACTTAGCCGGTTACTACCAAAGGTTCGTAGAAATTTTTCCATCTATTGTTGCTCTATTGATGAAGTTGACGCATAAGACAATGACATTATAGTGGAATGATGTTTGTGAAAAGAGCTTTCAAGAGTTAAAGGATAGGTTAACCTCGACGTCAGTTCTAACTCTTTCTGAAGGACCTGACAGGTACGTTATATATGTTACGCGGCGTCTTCCTGAGATTTCTTGGAAGGGCGACGTAAGGCTAAGCAACTGATGTCGGTGCAATTGTTGTCTGCCAACTGAGGTTCCCTCCATATGCTAGACGAGATTGTCAGTGCCGTACGGGAAAACCAATGTCAAGAGAAATTAAGAGAACAAAAATGAGAATTAAAAGAAGGCTATTACAAAAAGGCAACGTGGTATCAAGGGGGAGAGACACCAGTACAGAGAATTGTTTGCTTCCTAGAAAGTTTTGAATGCTTGATACCCCTTAATAATGCTTAAAACAATAAACCAAAGTTACAAGACTTGACCTAAATAATCTAGAGTATCATAATGGAAATACATGGAATAAAACTACTCTATATTTACAATGAAAATGACTTAGTTTTCTACAAGGTAGAAACGGGTTCGTTGTCAGCAACCTTGTCTTTGGTATCACAATCTGCACGCGCGGCGCTATTGGCAGCTTCCTGCGGCTGGGCGGTGGCGTGGGATATCTGTGGGGCGACAGAGGAACATGCGCGCTTGTCACTTGGAGCAGCCAAGACCACGGGGCCGTCCGTGGCGCTAGGCGTTAAGAGGCTTTCCAGGACGCCACGTGGCACGTCCAAGGGGTCATAAGGCATGGATGGAAAGATGCCAATGACATTCTCCCCACCTAAGTTGGTGAAGTCCTTGAAACCTTATTATAAGATAATCTTCAATTAGGCTCCTGTAGGCTTTGAGGTTTGTTCCCCTCTCCCAAGTATTCTCTTGTGCATCACAATCCTGCCATTTCATCAAATACTCTTGGTGATCCTTCCTTGAGGCGTGAATCATCTGATCATCAAGAAAAGATTTCAGAAGGCTGACATGGAAGACGTGGTGGATTTTACACCAAGCTGGGGTATCCACCCGATATGCAACTTTTCGAATGCGCCTTTCAATGGACAAGGGTCCAATATATTTTTGCAATAGAAGAGGATCATGGACCCCTGCAAACAAGTACCACTTTGGAATTTTGACCATAACTGTGTCTCCTACTTGGCATTCAATAAAGCGATGATTTTTATCAGCTTGCCTCTTCATCCGCTTTTGGGCTTTGATCAGATAGCTCTGCACTATCTCCAAATTTTGCTTCCATTCTTTTGATAAGCTAGTAGCTCGAGGAGATTTTGACATGTTTGGTACATTCATAGTGTGTGGGAGTAGTGGTTTCTGCTCGGTAAAAATTTCAAAAGCGCTTTTGTTTGTACTAGAGCTCTTTTGGGAATTGAAACACAGTTGAGCAACATCCAAAAGCTTCACCCAATCTTCTGCGATCCGGTCACAAAGTGGCGGAGATATTCCTCTAACATACCATTAAACCGCTCCATCTGGCCATAAAATTGCGGATGAAAACTTGAGTTGTGACTCAATTTTGACCCGAGACACTTAAAGAGTTGGGTCCAAAAGTTTTTAGTGAAGCGTGAGTCGCGATCACTAACGCTGTCTTTGGGCAGGCCCCAATATTTTGACGAAATGAGAGAATAAGAGTCGAGATGTATCTTCTGCTGATATATATTATATGACTGCAATAAAGGTAGCATACTTGGAAAACAGATCCACCACAACTAAGATAGTGCTGAGATCTCCGACCTTGGGCAATCTGGTGATGAAATCCAAGGAAACACTTTCCCAAGGTCTCTTTGGGACAACAAGTCCCTCTTGTGTCAAGCGGTCTGACTTGTCCTTCTGGCATACTAGAAAAGTCCTCACATACTGAGCGACATCATCGCTCCCCCTTAGGGTGGCAAGTAGGCACACGGATTCTAGGTCAGCTCTTCGACTGAGTGCATCAGCAACATGATTAGTCTTCCCACTTCGGTACTCTAGGTTGAAGTGAAATTCCGCTAGGAGTTCTTGCCACCTGGCCAGTCGACCATTCAGTTTCGGCTGGGTCATGAAATGGCTAACAAATGTGTTGTCTGTCTTGACCACGAACGGTGTTCCCAGCAGGTAGTGCCTCCAGAGGCGTAAGCAATGAAAAATAGCCAATAATTCTTTCTCGTGGGCGGCATAGCGCTACTCAGCATCCTTTAGCTTCCGTCTCTCATATGCTACATGATGCCCTTCCTGTAGTAAGACTCCACCAAGAGCATATTCGGAAGAATCCGTTTGTACCTCAAATGGCTTGGCCAAGTCAGGGAGGGCCAAGAAGGGGATACTAGACATAACCTCTTTTAATGCATTGAAGGCCTCCGCTCGCCTGGGTCCCCAATCCCAAGACGTGACCTTCTTGACGAGTTCTGTCAATGGAACTGCGATGAGGGAGTAAGTTTTCACAAATCACCAATAGAAATTGCATAGGCCAGGTAACGCCCTCAAGGCGTGGATATCCTTTGGCGGCGGCCAATCTGTGATAGCTTGAATCTTTTGTTGGTCCATCTTGATCCGACCTTCCTCAATGACATGTCCGAGGTAGTCAATCTGTTTTTAAGCAAAAGAGCACTTGGATAGCTTCACATATAATTCATGCTCCCGCAACCGAGCTGGGACCTTCCGCAAGTTATCCAGGTGTTCTTCCAGCGTTTGTCTATAAACCACAATGTCATCCAAATAGACCACCACGAATTCATCAATATACTCTCGGAAGACTTGGTTCATCAGGCATAACCAGGAAGTCGAACGACCCATATCTTGTCACACAGGTCATCTTGTGTTCATCACCCTATGCAATCCGAACTTTCCAATACCCTGTCTTCAAATCTATTTTTGTGATCACTGTCGCACCACCCAGTGTATCGAACCAGTCTGCCATAAGCAAAATAGGGTACTAGTTCTTTATATTGATTTTTTTAGAGCCTGATAATCCACACACAGTCGTAGACTACCATCATGTTTCTTTTGGAATAACACAGGGGAAACATATGGGGACTTGGAAGGAACATTGATCACTGTGTCTAGCATCTTCGTCAACTGTGTCGAAGCTCGGTAATTTCGGGTTGTGACATTTTATAAGGCGCCCAGGTGGGTGGCTTCGCACCCGACACCAACTAAATCTTATGGTCCACACTGCGCCTAGGCGGGAGTCGCTGTGGCATATCCTGTGGCATGCCGTCTTCAAACTCCAGTAGTAGCTCTTTTATGGGTGTAGAAATGGGGCCCGAGGAGCGTTCTACATCTTCAATGCATAGGGTATCCAGGAACGTAGGTTCATATCTTTTGACTCTCTTCTTCAACTGCAAGGCCGAGGTGCTCTCAGCGGCCAACTTCCTGAGCATGCACGGGATAATGCAGAGCTCGGACCTGTTTGATCCCATCATCAGAAACATGTCTGCATATGGTATGGGCATGGTGTTGGTTTACCTCAATAATTCCAACCCATTTATCAACTCGAAGTCATCTATGATAACCACTCGGAAGTTGATTTTTCCTTCATAAGGACCCAACTTCACTGGTACTTTTTTGGCTATTCCACCCATTGGTTGAGGGGGTAAGTTGATAGCCTTGACATGACCTCTGCCCTTTCCTACAACTATACCAAGGCGCTCCACCTGAGTTGAGGCCAAGCAGTTGTGGATAGCACCCATGTCTATCATTACCTGAATAGGCTTGCCATTTACCTTCAGTTCAACGAACATTAAGGTCCTATCTTGTTTAAGAGCAAACATTAAGGTCCTATCTTGTTTAAGAGGAGTCCTCTCATATGTATTCTTCTTCCCTTTCTTGGTGATTGGGTTGAGATCATTCTTCTTATGGATACCAACACTGATTCCCGCTAATGCCTCAGAAATAGAGACACCAATTTCATTGAAGACACCTACTGGCTCGGTCTGCTCCGCATCATCTGTCTCATCATCAAATGATTGATGTGCGTTCATCTGTGCATGTGCGCATTCATTATTCAATGTGGCCCGCCGTAATGATGGTATCCTGAATGGGGATTTCTCCCCCGATCATTGTTGTGTGAGCAATAGTATTACTGCTGAGGAAGGAGCCTTAGATTTGGTAGCACTCCGATCTCCCCCACTTCTGCTAGGGTCACCATTGCTAGGCTAGCCCCCTTCATATCCCGCTCGAATAGGCGGTTGGGGCCTATCTTTCAGAGTTTCTACTTGATAGTCCCCAAGGCATTCCGCTGCTTGGATCGCCTTGGGTAGGGTATCTACCCTTTGTCTTTGCAGCTCCATACGGGCATAAGGTTTTAACCCTTCCAGGAATGTGAAGAGTTTGTCTTTGTCCCCCATGTTTCGTATGTTCAGCATAAGCACGGAGAATTCTCGCACATAATCCTGCACTGATTCGGTCTGGCAGAGCTCCCATAATTTTCTCCTCGAAATGTACTCAATATTTTCGGGGAAGAGCTGTAGGTGTATGGCTACCTTCAGTTCATACCATGTCTCCGGAGCATCTTCACCGGCCTTGATGGCTTTGTACATCACCCGCCACCAGAGTTTAGCATCACCCTGAAGATACATGGTAGCAATTGTTACCTTCTTAGCTTCTTCTGGGCCTCCCAAGACATCGAAGTACTGCTCAATGTCGAAGATGAAGTTTTCCACTTCTTTAGCATTCCGAGCTCTACTGTATGGCTTTGGCTAAGGAATTTTCAGTTTTGGCGCTACGGGGGGAGGTTCACAGCACCCCTAATTTGGTTTCCACCTCCTCGAAGAAGGCTTTATAAAGCAGCATTGACAACATTGAGTTGGCCTATCAAGTTGTCAATAATTTGTTGCATGGCAGTCACCCTGTCTGCCTCTTGTGCCCCATAGGCTAAATCCTCGGCGCGCTGCTGTTAGAGGCCCTAAGATTTACCAAAAATTTCGGCAGCCTCTGTGGCTGCCATTTTTCGGTCTCCTTCAGAGTTGTGACTGACGTTTTCTATGTCAAATTCGGCCTGGAGCATTCCGCGGTCCAAGTCGTCCAACCTTTGTTACATGGCGCCTTCCTGAGATTCATTGGAAGGGCGGCGTAAGTCTAAGCAACTGATGTCAGTGCAATTTCTATCCGCCAACTGAGGTCCCCTTCATATGCTAGACGAGATTGTCAGTGTCGTATGGGAAAACCAAGGTCAAGAGCAATTGAGAGAACATAAATGAGAATTGAAAGAAATCTTGATTGCATTAATGAAAGCTATTACAAAAAGGCAACGCGGTATCGAGGGGGAGAGACACTAGTAGAGAATTATTTTCTTGCTAGAAATTTTTGATTGCTTGATCCCCCCTAATTATGCTTAAAACAAATAAACCAAAGTTACAAGACTTGACCTAAATAAGCTAGAGAATCATAATGGAAATACATGTAATAAAACTACTCTATATTTACAATGAAAAGGACTTAGTTTTCTACAAGGTAGAAACAGGTCCATTGTCAGTAACCTTGTCTTTGGCATCACAATCTGCACGCACGACTGTGTTGGCAGCTGCCTGCAGCTGGGCATTGGCAAGAGATATCGGTGGGAGATAGAGGCACATGCGCGCTTTTCACTTGGCACAACCAAGACCACAGGGCCGTCCGTGGTGCTAGGCGTTGGGAGGCTTTCCAGGACACCACGAGGCGCGTCCAACGTGTCATGGGGTACTTATTTCGTATGGACGCCCTTTTCTTTGCACGTTGTGTTCATGCCCATAAGTATAGATATACCTGGTGATGTCCTTCCCTAGTAGAGTGTTTGTCCCAGTTTTTTGGTTGTTGTACTCCACTACTTCGGAGTAGCTATTCAGAATTCAATAGATACCGAAATGTATGTTCAAGTTATTTTGGATACGGTGGGGCTCTGTCTCGACCAATTTGTACATATATGTATATTTTCTCAGTAGTCGTAGAGGCTTGCAAACTAGAGTTTGGTTGTATATAAACGAAACCGACTATGAATTTGTAGGTAACAATTGTGAACATGTATAACATCAATATCTCTTTTACAAGTCAGTTCAACACATTTCTATTTATAGCATTAATACTTGGAGGCCTCGTTGGCCCAGGTTTCATGATTAAAAAGATGCAAGTATGGACGTCGGTTAGCATGGGCCTTCGGGCATCGTGTGTCGGTCGCACCTCCCAAGGTTAGGGTGTGACAAACTTGGTATCAGAGCATGTTTGTCCTAGGGAGTGTCCAACTCGTATCTAATAGAATATTGTTTATGGGTATGTTGTGCGCCATACTTATAAATAGGATGCTACGAGATATCTAAGGTGAATACGTTTTCTTCTGATCTAGATCGTGCGCTAGAGCGGAGTTGTAATTATTCATTTCTAATCCCCATCTTGTTCATGTTTATAGCAATTCCTACCCCTAGACATCAGGCAGTAGTTACAGGGACTGAATGAACAAATGGTAAAAAGCCTGAATTGTTATATCATCTGTTTGAAGTGTCCATACCCATGGGAGAATCTGTGATAGTTAGGCGAGCGTATTGGGGTTGTGATGTGATTATATATGATTATCATACCTCAGTTGATTTGAATAAATTAGAAATAGTAGAATTGGATATAATTATGGGCATGGATTAGTTGGCTTCTTGTTATGCTACTGTGAATTGTTGGGAGAAGGTTATTCACTTTAATTTCCTAGGAAAGTCCGATTTTTATTGGAAGGGTGATGTTGCGGTGCCAAGAGAGAAGCTTATTTCTTACTTTAAGGCTTGGAAGATGATTTTAAAAGGTTTTATCTATCATTTGGTGTGAGAGTAGGAAGCGGAGGCAAAGCCTCCCACCCTTCGATTCGTTCCAGTTGTTAGTGAATTTCTCGATGCCCTGATGAGCTCCCGAGTATTCCGCCTGATAGAGAGATATCGAGTTTGCTATCGATGTGAAACCCGATACACAACCGATATTTATCCCTCTGTATAGGATGGCTCCTACCGAGTTGAAGTAATTGAAGGCTAAATTGAAGGATCTTTTAGAAAAGGGCTTTATCCGACCCAGTACTTCCCCGTGGGGAGCTCCAGTGTTATTTGTTCGAAACAAAGACGGGTCATTCAGGATGTGCATTGATTATCGACAATTGAACAAGGTAACCACTAAGAACAAGTATCCACTACTGATTATCGATGATTTATTTGATTATTTGCATGGCGCTATGTATTTTTCAAAGATTGACATCAGGTATGGGTGGCCATTACGAATTTCTCGTTATGTCCTTTTGCCTCACACCAACGAATTTATGGATCTAATGAATCGAGTGTTGAGGCCATTTTTTGATATCTTTTTGATCGTGTTCATAGATGATATTTTGGTGTATTCTCAATCAAAGCAGAGAATTTGCGAATGGTCCTATGCACACGTCAAGATCACAAGTTGTACGCCATGTTTTTCAAGTGCGAGTTCTGGTTGAACTTAGTGAATTTTATTGGGCATACTGTATCAAGTGAAGGTATCAAAGGTAATAGTCAAAAGGTTAAAACAGTAAAGAATTTTCCGAGGCCCACAACTCATATAGAGGTACGTAGCTTCCTGGGCTTAGCCGGTTACTACCGAAGGTTTGTAGAAATTTTTTCATCTATTGTTGCTCTATTGATGAAGTTGACGCATAAGAAAATGACATTCCGGTGGACCGATGTTTGTGAAAAGAGCTTTCATGAGTTAAAGGATAGGTTAAACTTGACGTCAGTTGTAACTCTTTCTGAAGGACTTGACGGGTACGTTATATATTGTGATACCTCTAGAGTGGGATTGGGCAGTGTTTCAATGCAACACAGGAGAGTCGTTGCTTATGCTTCGAGACAACTAAGTAAACACGAGCATAATTACCCCACTCATGACTTGGAGCTAGCAGCATTTGTATTTGCCTTGAAAATATGGCGCCACTATTTATGCAGAGTCCATGTTGACATATTCACCGATCAAAAGAGCTTGCAATACATATTCAATTAAAAAGATTAAAATATGAGGCAGCAAGATAGCTTGAATTATTAAGGAATTACGAAGTTGATATTTTGTACCACCCCGAGAAGGCAAACGTTGTGGCTGACACGCTAAGTCGGAAATATCCAAGGGCATTCTACAACATGTGGAAAATCATAAGCTGGAGGTAACAAAGGATTTTTACCAGTTGGCAAACTTGAGTGTAAGATTGTTTGACACCGGTAATGGAGGAGCGATGCTAAACTTATCGGGTTATCGCGATCACACCGAAGGTTTGATTCCTTATGTATTATCGTGGATCGACTCACCAAGTCAACTCACTTCCAACCTGTTAAGACTACCTTCTCAGCCGAATATTAGCTAAGTTATATATCAAGAAAATAGTTCGACTTCATGGAGTTCCGATTTCCATCATATCGGATAAATGTGCCTAGTGTATAGTACCTTTTGGAGATCATTTAAAAAAGGATTGGGTACCAAAGTTAACCTTAGAACAACTTTCCATCCACGAACAAACGGTCAGGCCGAATGCACTATTCAAATGCTCAAGGACTTATTACGAGCTTGTGTTTTGGACTTCAAAAAAAATTGAGAGGATCATCTACCACTCATCGAGTTTGCTTACAACAACAGCTACTGTTCTAGAATACAGATGGTATCGTATGAAGAACTATACAGACGAAAGTGCAAATCTTCCATCGGCTTGTTCAAAGTTGGTTAGACAAAGTTATTGGGTCCTAGGTTGATACAACATGCTATATAAAAGGTGAAAATGGTTCAAGGTCGTTTATTGACCACTCAAAGATGGAAAAAGTATTATTCGAATAACTGAAGATGAGATTTGGAGTTCGTTGTGGGAGACTGGGTATTCTTAAGGGTATCTCCTATGAAAGGCATGATGAAATGCGGTAAGAAAGGCAAACTCAGTACCCGGTAAATTGGACCCTATCAAATTATTCAGAAAGTTGTCCAAGTGGCTTATAACTTGAGTTGCCCCCGAATTAGAAGCAGTGCATCCGGTATTTCACATATCTATTGTCGCACCCCTTTTTCTCGCGAGATAGGGTTTTGACATGTGACAACTCTTTCAAGGAAGTATTAAAAGAGGAGAGTCACCACCTAACTATTTTTAAGGTGCGTTAGGGCACCTATTTTCGAATGACTCTGATTTAACTAGTTTACATCACCAAAGATCGGGTAAGGGCTCGAAATTACCTCGAAGAAAAGGTGTTAGGCACTCTTCGAGGTCCACAACTGTGGATCCCGACCAAACTTGAATTATATGAATTAGTTAGATAAACAAAGATATAGAGAGAATGAAGTTTGAGAATTTTATATAAAAAGGAAAGGATTTCGAATAGAAGAGTACAAACACTTGATTCAAATAAGAAGGAAATAAGATTAGGGGGTCCTAAGTTTTTTAGCCTAAAGGATCACCTTGTGCAACATAAATAATATTTCGTAACTCCCTCGAGATGGGGTGTTACTCATATTATTCAGCGGGCACAGACTATCATCTCCTGCTACTCGATTACTATCTTTAAGTTGTTACTTAAATCGCACTAATTCAATTATAAGTCGTGCCTTATGTGTGCACTACCCGTCCCATACCTATGGCCCAGGAGGAATTGGACCTCTATTTTGGGTGGTTGTAGACCTCACTTAGGCTGCTCGGAAATGTTAAAACTAAACGACATACAAAAATACATTGGGCTTCACATATAGGCAATTAAAGGGTCAAGTTAGTCTCCACACTTAAATAGGAAATGCACGCGAAACATGTTTTTCACATTAGGCAGTTCAGAATTAAAGAACTTAAATACCTATAGACAAGATTTGTATGTGATAAGGCATCAGGGCATGCAAACAATTTCAGGATCTAGCATGATTCCTAGAAGGGGTTGTATGGTTGTTGAGTACCAATTATTGAAATGGATGATTCCCAACTATTAGCCCAGTAGATGTTGCGCCTAGGTGATTTACGTAGTGAACACATGGTATCTATCGTGAGGAAATCAGAGTTATTCACGTTTTTGATAATGGCCTAAGTGAACAATAAATAATGTTGAGAGGGGCATCATTAACAGTTATTAGGGCGAATAGTGGTACCCTATGGACAAGATCTTTAACGATTAGCACTTGGAACCTGATTTATTGCTATACTTTAACCTTATAGGCATGTTTTCTAGGTGAGCAGTGCAATGCAATAACAAATGAAATGATTAGAGTCCTATAGGTATGATCTCTAGTGGATATGCTGCAGTGATGCAAATTAAAGGAAAGTTCAACGATATTTATTTCTTATGGGAAAGGTTTCTAACAACATGTAGCAACAAGAATATTGAATCATTTGAGCTCATGCTTTGCTAGTAGACAAGTAGTGCAAGTGTGTGCTTCTCCTAATGGCATGATTTCTACAGTGTACATAGAGAGAATGACACATATAAAAAACATATCATTTAGTCCTATAAGCATGTTATCTACCCATCGCATGCAAATATTAAAATCTATCCCATTCCCTTTTTACCAACAACCCTAATTGTTTATACAATGACTATTACAGGCCCAATAATGAGTAAAGAAATAATATTACATGAAGTGAACATGCCCACAATAGGCCCAAATAAAATAACTAAATACTCAGCCTTACTGGTCCTTCAATATCTCTTACATATCATACTTAAGCCTTCAACAAAGAGCCACGTTCAATACACGATCATGGGTCCATAGAAGATCCCATACCGATTCAAAGAGCCACAACACCAAGTGTTGCACCACTTGGAACAACAATTATAGATACACAGTACATGACAGGGAGGTAGAGTATTATGGATAGTTTTGGAGGTTGAGGGAAGGACTAGGACCAAGCCCTAGTGTGTCATAGTTCACAAGGGCCTTAATTGGACCCCGAGCAGAGCTCACACTAGGGAGACTCAACAATAGAACCTAGATAGCCTTGGCTTTCAGCCGGCTAAGAATGGGAATTTAGGATATCAGAGTAGCAAGTAAGGAGAGTGGATAGAAACCAAGTAATACACTAAATTGAGCATACAGTGCAACTGGTCAAGCGGGCCAGTAGGTTTAGCAAGGTATGCATAGCAGAGTACCACATAGACAAACTCATAGGATCAGGAGAGGATAACGGGTTTGCAGGAATACATAGGTTATCATATGTAGATGCATGAAGTTGAACTAGTTAAAACCTACAGATTCTGACCTAATGCCATATTAATCAGTACTTATACATGATGGAGGGATACACACATTGTGATAATCGCTGAAAGGATAGGGCAGCAAGTGAACCAAGGCATACTGGGAAACATATTAGCATAGGAGCAAAGTCATAGTTAATAGAAAAATATAGTATTTATCTTTTAAAAATCAGGACAACATGAAACATGTTTAAAGCAGACTTTAAAGCAGCATTCCATAGAGTTGAGATTAATACACAAAGTGGAAATCCAGTATACACAGGACTTAGTACTAAAAGGTTCATTCAAGTGGGGGTGGTTCCCATAGAGTTGTGGTAGTACCCAAAACATAATGTGAAGAAATTTTATAATATACACCATACAATCACAGTAGTCAGGCTCATATCAAAATAGACTTTCATTGATGTTCAAAACCAAACATGCTAAGATGCTAAATGGTATAGAAACCATTTCAGAAGACAAGAAATCACAGAGTGCAAATCATAGTGAAGAATACATATTAGCATAACACAAACAGTAAAATATCCCATGCATTTACTTATCACAAAATGACATCAGAGTATTAAACATTATCATGATCATGTAATTCAAATACATATGCAGAAAGAAAGAAAGAAATTGAACATTGCAAAGGTTTAAAACATTAACCAGTAGTAGAATCAAAAAAGTAAAGAGCGTAGTAGCAAAAACCCCAAGTCCCCGATGCTTCAGAGTTCACAAAAGCCTCGAGAATGGGCTCCGAGCAGTGCTTGCAGTGGAGGAGGTTGTTTAATGGCCTTGACTTTCAACCGGCCCCGAATTCAATGATTTTAGAGAGTGTTCGAGTATAAAAATGAGTGAGTGAGTGAGAGAGGAGAGTAGTGAGAAAAATAGCAAGGATTTTGAGATTCAGAAGTCTGTTTAAGGGGACACATAAAATAAGGAAACACGGTAAATTAAACACAAAATAAGGAAAATATGGCATGCCAGAATCAATTAGAATTAGTTTTAGGGAAAATAACAGATAGAATTAGGAAGTACAGTAGATTAAACAGAGAATAAGGAAAATATCAGTCAAACACAAGAAAGGGAAGAATGTCAATCGAAAATCAGTAAAGGAAAAATGTCGAACTTGTTGGGGTTGACGACTTGAATCGAACCAATAATGCAAGAATCGTTCAATATAACATGTATATGAACGAAATATCATTTAAATATTCACAAAATCAAAGTAAATCGGCCCGTTCTTGAGAATTAGTTCTTGCCAAAAATAGGGCAAGAACTAAGTAATGCCATAAACATGCGTATAATGATAGAGTATCACAAAATTGGTAAGTAGATCATGGATTGATTCCATGTTTGAGTCGGAATCGAAGAAGGTTAGGGTTACGGCGGCTAGGGTTTAACAGTGAAGAAGAGAGATGAGAGAGGGTGTGAAGGCGGCTGGGCAGGGGGAAATGGGTAAGGGTTTTGGGTAGTTTTAGGTAATTAAAAAGGGGTTGGGTTTCTATGGGTCGTTGATCACTTGAGATCAACGACGAGGATAGTAAGGGGCATAGGGCGGGTTATTTGGACGGGTACCGACCGGGTTTTTTAAAGAGGTAGTTTGGTTTTGGGCTTGGGTAGATTAAGCTAAGGTTTGGGTCAATTTGAGTCCGAAAATAGGTAAAATTGGGCTATTATTTAAATACCCCAAAATTTATCAAAAATAATTTATAAAATGCTTTATAAATAAAATAAAATATTATTTATGCACTGAAATATTTAAAATAATAAATTTGTATTATAAAAGTATAAATATGTTAGTTTTACACAAATAATATAAAATAAAGAGCAATTGTATGAATATAGGTCATTATTGCAAAGTTAGATAAATAGCTTAAGAAATGCTAATGTAATTACATGGAATGTAATAAAATGTTTCAAACATATATTATAGGTGCAAAAATAATTATTTTAGGTAACTAAGTCATCCCAAAATAATTGAAAAGGATAATTACTAGATATTTATATATAATTTAAATACAAGAAAATTAGTTTAAAGCTCTAAAAATTAAGGAAAATTATAAAAAATACTTGTATAAGTTTTAAATTAAATAATGATGCAAATATGCTATTTTGAAATTGTATATGTATTTTGAAAAATATGAGGGCAAAATTGGGTATCAACAACTGCCCGTCTTTTCCTGGGAATGATGAAAGAGTTGTCGTGTAAAGAAAGTGATGACCGATTTTGACCGAATGAGGTAATTTAAAGAATGGACGTCGAACTCCGGTTCCTGAGTTGCCTTCATATCCCTGGTGTTACGGGAATCAGGCCGTGTGTAGTTCTGGATCCAACGATGAACTGAATTGATGGAGTTGTTATAGGAACGATCGTATGCTTAGGAAAAGGGTTCTTTTGGGTAGGACAATATCCGACGAATTTGTGCAGAATCATGAATATGAATCTGAAACGTTATGGATGTATCTCAAAACGAGTATCAGAACGGTTATCAAGTAAGAGGGGGTAACGAATGGTGATTGGTTGCGTTTGAAATAATTGCAGGATGTGAACGTTAAACGAAAACCGGAGCGAAGATTGCTCCTGTTAGGAGAACGGTTACTTCCTAGATTACCTGCAAAACTTAAACACGATACATGAAAGTATATATGGATTAAACATGATGCAAATTCCCTTTGGACCACGAAAGTTGTCTTTGAACGGTGAGGATGATGTCCTTAGACCATGACATCCTGGGCCATGAATCATGTAATAAGGGATTCACAGGCCATGAAATGATCTCCCTCGGCTATGAAAATGGTGCCTCTGAACCATGACGCCTTTGAATAATGATGTGCAATATCGAGATATCCTCATGCCATGGAATGGTGTCCGTCTATGAGGATGATGCCTTCAGACTATGATGCCTTTTGACAAAAATGGCGATGTTTCAGCCCATGACATGCAAAGATGTGACGCTTGGTCGTATGAAAAGTAAAACATGACAGAGCTTAGTCTTGTGTAAGATTAGGGCAGTGCTTAGCCCCGAGCGAATAGAAGATAGTGCTAGGTTTTGAATAGCTTAATGGAGATAACATTTGGTTTTATACAAAGACAATGAAATGATTACCCTTAGGAAATCGAGGAGGAAGTTCTAAGCCTCATGCAAGAAGAGGAGACGATGCTTAGTCTCGATGATATTAGGGGAGACAAGGCTTAGTCTCGATGCAAAGGAAGGGTAGTGCTTAGCCTTATGTAGACTAGGGAGGCAATTCTTAGCCTCATGTAATGAAAGGCAATGCTTATCCTTATGCAAGGAGAGAATACATTGCTTAGTCTCGATGCAAGGAAATGCAGTGCTTGGCCTTATGCGATCAGGGAGGCAATGCTTAGCCTCATGCAAGAAGAGGAGACATTGATTACTCTCATGCAAAGAGAGGCAATGCTTAGCCTTATGCAATTGTAGAGGTAGGTCTTAGCCTCATGCAAAATAGGATAAAGTACTTAGTCTCATGCAAAGAAAGGAAATGCTTAGACTTATGCATTTGAAGAGGCGGGGATTAGCCTCATGCAAAATAGGAGACAATGCTTAATCTCATGCAAAGAAAGGAAATGGTTAGTCTTATGCAATTGAGGAGGTAGGGCTTAGCCTCATGCAAAATAGGAGACAATGCTTAGTCTCATGCAATTAGGAGACAGTGCTTAGTCTCATACCAAGAAAGGCAGTGCTTAGCCTTATGATGTTGGGAGGCATGGCTTAGCCTCATGCAAAGAAAACTATGAGTGATAGTAGAGTATTTCTTAGCTGGAGGTGCTTGTGATAGATGATTTGCTATCTTGAAGGTAGTGACCTGATGTGTCTGCATATATTATTGCCTTACTATGCCTGCATCCAAAGAAAAATTGTGAGTTTTGTGGGGGAAGGTTGGTTCACGCTTTTGTCTTCTGCTTTGCCTGTGCTCTTGTATTGAAATCCTATTTGATTCACCCTGGGTAACATCTGGCTGTTTATAGAAATAAAGTTTTCGAAAGAAATGCGTGCATTTGATAAATGTAGTTATTTAAAATATAGTAGCATGCAATATCAAGTGAGGTAGATGAACCATTGACTGTGATATATTTTACAGGTATTGCGACCTCCCTGCTTTAGAATTTTGAGGGTCCTCCTCAAAATTCTGCCCCAGTTTAAAAGCAATTCTTTGATTGTTCTGCATATGACGAAAATTTGCTGGACTTGCTTCTGAATTTTGATTGAGGGTCCTCCTCAAAATTCTTTCCCAGTTTCTGACCAAGGCAAAATGAAGATTCTATTGAGATGTGACTGACAAGTCTGCCTATGTACGCTCTCTTAAACGGGAATCAGGTCAAGCGTAGTTCACTTACATCAGATGAAGAAATATAAATAATCTAAACATAATATCTTTTTACTGCGTTTGAGTTGATAGGTTTTGGCCGAACTTCTTTGTCCATTTCTGCAAGTATGAGCGCTCCTCATGTTAGTACTCTGTGAACCATGTAGGGACCTTTCCAATTAGGTGAAAACTTCCCTTTGGCTTCATCTTGATGCAGGAAGATCCTCTTTAGCACCAACTGTCCCGGTGTGAGTTGTCTAGGCCTGACCCTTTTGTTGAAAGCTCTAGACATTCAGTTGACCGTGACATCCCGCATTCATTCTTTTCCCATCAATGAGAGCCAGTTGTTCATAGAGACTTCGTATCCATTCTTCATCACTGAGTTCAGCCTCTTGTATGATTCACAAAGAAGGAGTTTCTACCTCGGCTGGAATAACAACTTCAGTACCATAGACCAGCAAATAAGGATTTGCCCCGGTTGATGTGCGAACTGTGGTACGATATCTCAGTAAGGCAAATGGTAATTTCTCGTGCAATTGTTTGTGATTATCTACCATCTTCCTTAATATCTTATTGATGTTCTTGTTGGCAGCTTCCATAGTCTCATTCATTTACGGCCTGTATGCTGTGGAATTCTTATGCTTGATCTTGAAGGTTTCGCACATGGATCTCATTAAATCACTATTAAGGTTGGCAGCATTGTCGGTGATGATCGATTCCGGCACCCCGAATCGACAAACAATACGATCCCTAACAAAATCTGCTACTACCTTCTTAGGTACATCTTTTTAAGATGAGGCTTCAACCTTATTTGTGAAATAGTCAATGGCCACTAGAATGAACCTGTGCCCATTTGAAGCGGCGAGTTCGATTGGACCGATGATATCCATGCCCCAAGCGGAAAAAATCCAAGATGCACTTGTTGCATTGAGTTCAGTGGGTGGCACTCATATCATATCCGCATGTACTTTGCATTATGACACTTTTGGACATACCTGAAATATCCCGCTCTTAATATCTTCTTGGCTAAGACAAAGCCATTCATGTGTAGTCTGCAAGTTCCGGCATGTATCTCTTCGAGCAATTTGGGTGCTTCCTTGGAGTCGACACACCATAATAATCCCAGATCCAGAGTCCTTTTGTACAGAATTCCTCCACTTTGGAAGAAGTGGTAGGATAATCTTCGGAGTGTGCGTTTCTGAGTTTGATTTGCGTGCTCCGAGTATTCTCATTTTGCCAGGTATTCTTTTATGTTATGGAACCATGGATTTCCATCAGTTTCTTCTTCAACATGAGCATAATAAGCCGGCTGATTATGAATCCCAACTGGGATAGGGTCGATGAAATTCTTGTCTGGGTGTTGTATCATGAAGGATAGAGTGGCCAATGAATATGCGCACTCATTCTGGAATCTCGAAACATGTTTGAACCCTACGATAATATTTTGGTATTCTTTGTAGCACATTCTCCTAGAACCTGATGTATCAAAAGGTCTGAATCACCAATTACCAGAAATTCCTGAATGTTCATGTCAATGGCCAGCTTAATCCCCAAGATGCAAGCCTCATATTCTGCCATATTGTTGGTACATGAAAATTTGATCTTTGTGGATACTGGATAATGTTGACATGTCTATGATACCAATACTGCTCTGATTCCCACTCCTTTGAAATTTGAAGCCCCATCGAAGAACATTCTCCAACAATCGTATGTTTCAGTGATATTTTCTCCTACAAATGATACCTCTTCATCGAGAAAATACGTTTTCGCTAGTTCGTATTCCCCTCCTACAGGATTTGTTTCCCAGATGATCCACCAATGCTTGTCCCTTAACTGCCTTTTGCGTTACATAGATGATTTCGAACTCACTCAGTAGTATCTTCCATTTTTCCAACTTCCCTATAGGCATGGGTTTCTGGAAGATCTATTTCAGCGGATCCATCCTTGTTATGAGATATGTGGTGTAGGCATTGAAGTAGTGCTTCAAATTTTGAGCTATCCATGTCAGAGCACAGCAGGTGCGTTCCAGCAAAGAATACCGTGCTTTGAAGTGTGTGAAATTCTTACTCAGATAGTATATGGACTGCTCCTTTCTTCCCGTCTCGTGACGTTGTCCCAAGACACAATAGAAAGCCCCATCTAGTACAGACAAATAGAGTAGCCGAGGTCTCTCAAGTTTTGGCAGGACCAGGACTGGTGGTGTGGACCAATATTCCTTGATTTTGTCAAAGTCTTAATAAAATTCTTCAGTCCAACTTTTCGCAGCGTCCTTCTTCAACATTTTGAAATTTGGTTCACAGATCACAATTGATTGTGCTATGAAACGGCAAATGTAATTGAAACTACCTAAGAAACTCATCACATTTTCTTGTTCTTTGGAGATGGAAAGTCTTGGATAGCCTTGACCATTGACGGGTCTAGCTCAATTCCTCGGCTGCTGACGATGAACCCTAGAAACATTCCAGCAGGGACTCCAAAGGCACATTTTGCGGGATTCAGTTTCAGATTGTACCTTCGAAGTCAATCAAAGAACTTCCTCAAGTCTGCTATGTGGTCTGTAACCTTCTTAGATTTGATGATGATGTTATCCACATACACCTCTATCTCCTTGTGTATCATGTCGTGGAAAATGGTTGTCATGGCCCTCATAAAATTGACTCCAGCATTCTTTAGGCCAAACGACATTATTTTGTAGCAGTACACTCCCCATGGTGTAATAAAGGCTATTTTTTTTGCATCCTCTTCATCCATCCAGATCTGATGATATCCCGGCGAATCAATCCACAAAGGATTGGAGTTCATGGTTGGAACAGTTATCGATCAGTATGTGTATGTTGGACAACAGGAAATCATCTTTGGGACTTGCTCTGTCTAAGTCCCTATAGTCGACACACACTCTAACTTACCCATCTTTATTTGGAACCGACACGATGTTAGCTAACAAGGTTAGATATTCAACCACTCTGAGAACCTTATCTTTGATCTGCTTGGCGACGTCCTCTTTTATTTTCGGAGTCATATTTGGCTTGAACTTTTTGAGCTTCTGCTTTATAGGCGGACACATAGGGTTGGTCGGTAGCTTATGAGCCACTATAGACGTGCTCAAACCAGTCATATCATCATAGGAACATGCAAAAATATCCTCATACTCTTTCAAAAACCGGATGTATTCTTCTTTTTCTGACGGCGATAGGTGGATACTTACACGAGTTTCCTTGACTGTTTCAGAGTCTCCCAAATTAATTGTTTCAGTCTCACCCAAATTGGAGTTAGGCCTGTTTTCAAAATTTTCCTCTTCTCTGACAATTTCCTCAGGTATTATATCCTCTTCCAGTTCCTCTAAATCACTATTCTTATGTTGTGTTGTCTCATTACATGTCACAATCATAGGTTCATCAGGGTAAGTAATAATAACGTTGTAGAGAGAATATTTAAAGGATAGTAATAAATACTAAAACAACAATCCATTGATAAATATTAAAACGTCACACAAATGCAGTTTAATGATTCGAGCAATTATCCAAAACGAAAACATTTAAAAACAAAATACTAAAAATGTCTTAAATGCCCATACAATTGCTTTTTAAAATAGATTGTGCTAATCGCCAGTCTACCCAGGAACTTGGCGGGCCCTTGATGGTGCAACGGTCCAATTCTTGAGAATGGCTCCTTTCTGCATTCTCTGAATAATAAGGCTTTCCTCCTCCTCCTCCTAAACGATTGCATTGCAGTCCATGTCTTCATCATCCAGGAACAGATCCCGTATGCCGGCTAGAACTTCATCTTCTTCGGACCCCCACATCATTTCAGCTTAATGAAATGACTAGTTTAAATGTGGTACTGGTTGCTCTAGAGGGTAATAAGGAGCATGCCATGGTGGCGAACAATTCTGATACTCGTGCCAAGTGTATTCATACCCGAGCCCAAATGTTATGCTGTGATGCTTTAACTGTATCAATTTGGTGATCCCCTGGAGATTTTTACCAAGACCCTTGCCAGGTTCATACCCTGTCCATGCCAATATGCTTTCTATCTTACTGCTCCACCATTTATCCTTCTCAATTGCGTTGACACGCTCGATGCGATGGTATATTTCTCTGCCTAACTTCCTTCTATTCTCGACAAACGGAACATTTTGATTGGCGTAAATGTGATTACTTCGGTCCCCATGGATAATCACTTCCTGATGGTTCCATTCAAATTTATGTAGCGGGATGTATCCAAGGCCGTCCCAACAACATATTGTATGTAGCGGATATATTTAACACTTGAAACTCGACATCAAACCAGGTCGGGCCCATTAGTAGGCTGAGGTTAGTTTCCCCAACTGTGGCCCTTTGGGACCCATCAAATGCTTTCACGTTCATACTCCCTGCTCGTATCTCATGCAGACCCTTACCCAACCTTTTCAAAGTAGCTAGTGGACAGATGTTGAGACTCGAACCTCTGTCTATCAGGACCCTGGCAATGAATTCCTCAAACTGCACTGTGATATGCAGTGCCCTTTTGTGACTCAGTCCTTCTGGCGGCAGTTCATCTACGTGAAAAGTGATCTTGTGGCTCTCCAACACTTTCTCTACCATGTTGGCCATCTCTCCGCTAGTAATGTTTTTGGGTATATAAGCTTCATTCAACACCTATATAAAGGCATTCCTATGCGCCTAGGAGTTTTGCAGCAGTGATAAAATGGATATTTGAGCAGGGGTTTTGTTCATATGATCAACCATAGACTAGTCTCTCACATGCACCTTTCTCTAGAGACCATCTGTGCCAGTCTCAATAACATACGGCTTAGAAGCGGCTTCTTTGCTTATTCCTCCCAAATGCTCGGGTGTATAAACCCTTCTAGTTCTGGTCATGCCTTTCACTACACCTGTTTCTTCCATCTTTGCTTTTACCTTCCTTCTTTCTTATGCAACATAGTCTCAGGGTATAGCATTAGACTTAAAGGACTGTGTAGGTGCTACCATCATGGTGAAGGGTATTGTCACCTCAACCTCAAACGGAGTTGGTGCGACTACCTTGACCTCGATCGGTGCCTGAGTTTGTACCACGATAGGTGTGAGAGTGACTGGAGATGTTTTAGGATTATCCCCTTCTCAAATGAGTCCAATTGACCCTTCCGAGTCCCATTCTTCATCGGTCTCTATAACATTTAGCTCTTCACCCCTGTGATCCGAGAGAGGATTGTTACGGACATTGGGTGCAACCTCCTTTGCCTGTATAATTTTGGTGTCAATTAATGTCTGAATCTTATCCTTCAAATTGTGACATTCATCAATAGTATGAGGTTCTGACTGATAATTGGGTGACATAAAATCGGGAAACACGGTAAATTAAACACAGAATAAGGAAAATATGGCATGCCACAATCAATTAGAATCAGTTTTAGGGAAAATAACACATAGAATAAGGAAGTACAGTAGATTAAATAGAGAATAAGGAAAATATCATTCAAACACAAGAAATGAAAGAATATCAATCGAAAGTCAGTAAAGGAAAAGGGAAAATCTCGAACCCTAGTTGGGACTAACGACTTGAATCGAACCAATAATGCAAGAATCGTTCAATATAATATGTATATGGACGAAAGATTGTCCAGATCTTCACAAAATCAAAGTAAATCGACCCCTTCTTAAGAAGTAGTTCTTGCCAAAAATAGGGCAAGAACTAAGTAATTCCATAAACATGCGTATAATGATTATCACAAAATAGGTAAGTGGATCATGGATTGATTCCATGTTTGAGTCGGAATCGAAGAAGGTTAGGGTTATGGCGGCTAGGGTTTAAATGAGAAGAAGAGAGATGAGAAAGGGTGTGAAGGCGAGTGGGCAGGGGGAAATGGGTTAGGGTTTTGGATAGTTTTAGGTAATTAAAAATAGGGTTTGGTTATTATGGGTCGTTGATCACTTGAGATCAACGGCCAAGATAGTAAGGGGTATGAGGCTGGTTATTTGGACGGGTACCGGCCGAGTTTTTTAAGGTGGTAGTTTGGTTTTGGGCTTGGGCAGATTGTGCTAAGGTTTGGGTCAATTTGGGTGCGAAAGTAGGTAAAATTGGCTATTATTTAAATACCCCAAAATTTATCAAAAATAATTTATAAAAGTGTTTAATAAATAAAATAAAATATTATTTATGCACTAAAATGTTTAAAATAATAAATTTTCTTTATAAAAATTTAAATATGCTATTTTGGCACAAATAATACAAAATAAAGAGCAATTGTATGAATATAGGCCATTATTGTTGTCACGACCCCAAAACCACTCTGGCCGTGATGGCGCCTATCGTGACACTAAGCTATCCAATCCACTACGTGTAGCATAAAAGGAAAATTTTATTTAATTCATTACCAATCTGATATATCATAAAATTTCTGTTTAAACATTTCAAAACAAGCAATTATGTACTAAACATTAAATACAACCCAAAATCCCGGAGTCACTAGTCACGAGCAACTAAAAGAAAATACAAATCTGATATTGTCTCCTTAATACAAGATAAGCATGAGAATAAAAGTACTAGAGAAATATGAAGGAGAAAGGCAAGACTACAAACGCCGTGCAGCTACCTCGCAATCTCCGATATGCTCCAAAGAGGGAAAGATCAGCTCTCAATCTGCCCTGGCACTTGAATCTGCACACAGGGTGTAGGGAGTAACGTAAGTACACCAACTCAGTAAGTAACAATTATAACTAAAGACTGAGTGCAGTGACGAGCATTAAAAATCACATAAATTTCACAACATAAAAACCTCAGTGAAAGTAACAAGATCAGGTCAGTATTTAATTCAGAGTATCTCATAAAACTCTAGTTTCAATGGAAGTTGTTTAAAACATTCGTTCAACATTTTCAATAGAGGCTTAATGTTAAAAAAGAGCGAAAGTAGTAATATCATATAACAAGCCCCTCAGGCGAAGTATCACTCATATATAGCCCCTCGGGCAAGCCTCTCAGTCACTCATGACTCAACTATCACCAAACAACACTCACACTCAACACTCATGCTCAATATGTACCTTATAATAACCGCTGCGGTGTGCAGCACGATCCATAAATATATAGTCGATTGTGCTCACTGGGGGTGTGCAGACTCCGGAGGGGCTCCTACATCCCAAGCGCTATATCGCTGCGGCGTGCAACCCGATCCAATATCGTTGTGGCGTGCAACCCGATCTAATATGTATATATAACGCTGCGGCGTTCAACCCGTTCCATAAATAAATAAATATATATATATATATATATAACGCTGCGGCGTGCAGCCCGATCCATAAATATCCTCACAATCGGCTCTCGGCCTCACTCAGTCATCATCCTCTCAAGCCACTTGGGCATTTCAGTACAACTTAGGGGACTCAGCCCAAAATACCTTTCACATATTTAAAAAAAAATAGAGTGAGGAACAGGATTTAACAGTAAACATGTATAAATCATGACTGAAAATATATTTTCTATCAAAAACAGTGTGAGAACAGTAGAAAAATACCCCTGAGGGTTCAAATAGTACGGCACAAGGCCCCAAATATTGCGTTCATCCCAAGTTAACAGAATCATTTCTGAAAAACACATGGAAATCATATAAAATTTATCAAATACGCAACTCTATAGTTGCCATGGGACGTACCAAGTCACATACATACTGTTGCATGCCCACACGCCTGTCACCTAGCATGTGCGTCACCTCATTTATCAAAATTGTACGAAATTCCGAGGTTTCATACCCACAGGTCTAGATTTACAATCGTTACTTACCTCAAACCGGATGAAATCTACTCCGCGATGCCCTTGCCTGTTGTCTCGGCCTCAAATCCCCCTGAATCTATTCAAAATAAGAATCATAACATCAATATACACTAAAGGAACAAAACCCATGCGAAAATAATCAAATTACAACAAGAATCATGAAATTGGCCAAACCCAACCCCCGGGCCCACGTCTCGTAATCCGATAAAAATCACATCACCGAAATCCTTATCCTCTCACGAGTCCATGCATACCAAATTCATCAAAAACTAACCTCGTTTGACACCTCAATCACCCAATTCTTAGTCTCAAATTCCAAGCCCTAATTTCCCAATTTTTCACCCCTATGTCTCACAACTTCATGCTTAATCAGTCAAAATCTACCATAGAATCAAGTTTTAGGTTCAATAATATTACCTCAAAGTGATTTCCTTTGAATCCCTCTTCAAAACCCCTCAAAAAGCTCCAAGCCCGAACACAAATGGTGGAAAATAACCCAAATTTCGCGGAGGCTTGATTTTATATGTTCTGCCCAGCTAAAACGCATATACAGTCACTTCTACCGCACCTGCGCAACCGCTTATGCGGTCCAAACAACCGCTTCTGCGGAATTCACTTAAACACCTAAGACCTCATTTGCGCCCCAGGCACCGCACCTGCGGTCCCACAGAAGCGTCCCCCTCACCGCATCTGTGTTCTTCTCCACATGGCCAAATTCCGCATCTGTGGCTCCCCCATCGCATCTGCGACCTCGCACCTGCGGTCCCCTATCCGCACAGGCAGAAACATCAGTAACTTTGCACCAGCATCCCTTCTGCTATATTTTCCAAGTCCAAACCCCTCGATGACTATCTGAAATCACCCCGAGCCCCTCGAGGCCTCAACAAAAAATACCAACACGTCACATATCATCAAACGAACTTAGTCGAACCCTCAGAACACTCAAAACAACGTCAAAAAACCAAATTAGCCCAAAATTAAAGCCCAAGGATTTCTAAATTTCCAAAATTCGCCAACGATGCCGAAGTTAACCAAACCACGTCTGAATGGCCTAAAATTTTGCACACACATCACAAACGACATTACGAACCTACTCTGACTTCTAGAATTCCATTTCGACCCCGATAGCTAATTTTCCACTGCCGACCGGAAATCGCCAAAAATCCAATTTCGCCAATTCAAGTCTAATTCTACCACGGACCTCCGAAATACATCCCGAACACGCTCCTAAGTCCCAAATCACCTAACGAAACTATTCGAACCATAAAAACCAAATTCTGGGATCAATTACCTATAAGTCAAATTTTAATTTACTTTTCCAACTAAATAACCAACTTAAAAGACTAAGTGTCTCATTTCTCTCCACAATCACTCCGAACCCGAGCCAACCAACCCAACATAACATAAAAGTGCCGAACCACACATAATGAAGCAAAAACGGGGGAAACGAGGCTAAAAATCTTAGAACGACTGATTGGGTCGTTACATTCTCCCCCTCTTAAACAAACGTTCATCCTCGAACGAGTCTAGAAACATACTTGGAGTCTCAAATAGGTGTGGATATCTTCTCCGCATCTCCTGCTCGGTCTCTCAGGTGGCCTCCTCCGTCGGCTGCCCTCTCCTCTGTACCTTAACCGAAACTATATCCTTTGACTTCAACCTTCGAACCTGTCAACCCAAAATAGCCAATGCCTCCACATCATAAGTCATATCATCCTCTAGCTGAACCGTGCTGAAATACAAAACATGGGACGGGTCACCAACATACCTATGAAACATGGAAAGATGAAACACTGGATGCACACTCGACAAGATGGGTTGCAAAGCAAGTCTATAAGCCACCTCCCCTACCCTCTGAAGCGCCTCGAACGGGCCAATGATTCGAGGACTCAACTTGCCCCTCTTCCCAAACCGCATAACACCCTTCATGGCTGACACTTTCAGCAGAGCCTTCTGCCCAGCCATGAAAGATACATAACGGACCTTCCTGTTCGCATAGCTCTTCTTACTAGACTTCGCCATGCGAAGCCGCTCCTGAGTCAACTTTACCTTATCTAAAGAATCCTGCACTAAATTTGTTCCCAAGAGCCTAGACTTACCCGGCTCAAACCAACCGACCAGAGATCTACACCTCCTCCCATATAAAGCATTGTACGGAGCCATCTGAATACTCGACTGATAACTATTATTATATGCAAACTCCGCGAGTGGCAAAAACTGGTCCCATGAACCCCCAAAATCAATAACACAAGCGCACAACATGTCCTCTAATATCTGAATAGTGTGCTCGGACTGCCTGTCCGTCTGAGGATTAAAAGATGTGCTCAACTCAACCTGAGTACCCAACTCTCTCTGCGTGGCCTTCCAAAACTGCAATGTGAACTAAGTACCTCTATCAGAAATGATGGAAACTAGAACGACATGCAACCGAATAATCTCCTGGATATAAATCTCAGCTAACCGCTCCGAAGAGTAAGTAGTACCAACAGGAATGAAGTGCACGGACTTGGTCAGCCGATCCACAATAACCTAAATCGCATCGAACTTCCTCGAATTCCGTGGGAGCCCAACTACAAAGTCTATGGTGATCACATCCCATTTCCACTCCGAAATATCCAACCTCTGATGTAATTCACCTGGTCTCTGGTGCTTATACCTGACCTGCTGGCAGTTGAGACACCGAGCTAAAAATCCAACAATATCCTTCTTCATCCGCCTCCACCAATAATGCTGTCGCAGATCTTGATACATCTTCGTGGCACCCAGAAGGATGGAATACCGCGAGCTGTGAGCCTCTTAAAGAATCAACTCCCAAAGCCCATCTACATTAGGCACACATATCCGACCCTGCATCCTCATCACAACATCATCACCAATAGCTACATCCCTAGCATCACCTCGCCGGATCCTATCCTAAAGAACAAGCAAGTAAGGGTCATCATATTGGCGCTCTCTGATACGGACATAAAGAGAAGACCTGAAGACTACGCAAGCCAATACCCGACTGGGCTCTAATATATCCAACCTCACAAGCTGGCCTACTAAGGCCTGAACATTAAGTGCTAAAGGTCTCTCTGCTACTAGAAAATATGCTAGACTCCCCAAACTCTTTTCCCAGCGACTCAAGGCATCGGTCACTACATTGGCCTTCCCCGGATGGTATAGAATAGTGATATCACAGTCCTTGAGAAGCTCCAACAATCTCCGCTGATGCAAATTCAGATCCTTCTGCTTAAACAAATGCTGCAGACTACGGTGATAAGTAAAAACCTCATAATGAACCCCATACAATAATGACGCCAAATCTTCAAGGTGTGAACAATGGCTGCTAACTCAAGATCATGCACTGGATAATTCTTCTCATTTGTCTTCAACTGGCGCGAGGTGTAGGCAATCACCCTACCCTCTTGCATCAATACACAACCAATGCCTATCCTCGAGGTATCACAATAAATGGTATAAGAACCTGAAGCTGATGGCAACAATAACACTGGAGTTATGGTCAAAGCCGGCTTGAGTTTCTGAAAGCTCTCCTCACACTCGTCCAACCACTTGAACGGAGCACCCTTCTAGATCAATTTGGTCAAGGGTGAAGCAATAGAAGAAAACCCCTCCATAAAGTGACGGTAATATCCCGCCAAACTATGGAAGCCCCTAATCTCTGTAGCTGAGGACGGTCTGGGCCAACTCTGCACTGCCTCTATCTTCATCGGATCTACCTGAATACCCTCACTGTACACCATGTGCCCCAAGAAAGCTACTGAGCCAAGTCAAAACTCACACTTGGAGAATTTCGCATAAAGCTTCTCCTCCCTCAATCTCTGCAATACAACTCTCAAATGCTGAGCATGCCCCTCCTGTCTACGAGAGTACACAAGGATGTCATCAATGAACACAATAATGAAGGTATCCAAGTATGGCTGAAATACATTGTTCATCAAATGCATGAACGTTGCTGGGGCATTGTTCAACCCAAAAGACATCACCAAAAACTCATAATGGCCAAAACAAGTCCTGAAAGCCATCTTGGGAATATCTAATCCCGAATCTTCAGCTGATGATACCCAGATCTCAAATCAATCTTAGAGAACACCCTGGCTCCCTGAAGCTGGTCAAACAAATCATCAATACGAGGAAAAGGATACTTATTCTTGACTGTAACCTTGTTCAACTGCTTGTAGTCAATACACATTCTCATGAAACCATCCTTCTTCACAAATAACACCAGTGCACCCCAAGAGGACACACTAGGGTGAATGAACCCCTTATCTAGGAGTTCCTGAAGCTGCTATTTCAATTCCTTCAACTCCGCCGGTGCCATACGATACAGTGGAATAGAGATAGGTTGATTGCCTGGCACCAAATCAATACCAAAATCAATATCCCTATTAGGCGGCATGCCTGACAGGTCTGCAGGGAACACATCCAGAAAATCATGGACCACAGGAACAGAATCAATACGATAGACACCCTTTCTCCATCATACGCTGAGCCTTCAGGTATGAAATCACTCTACTAGGCATATAATCAATGGAACCTCTCCACCCAACCCTCAGAAATCCTGGAGTCGCTAAGGTCACGGTCTTAGCGTGACAATCTAGAACAACATGACATGGAGAAAGCCAACCCATGCCCAATATCACATCAAATTCAATCATGATAAGCAATGACAGATCCACTCGGGTCTCCAGACCCCCAATAAATACCACACATGACCGATACACGCGGTCCACAACAATAGTATCACCCACCGGAGTCGAGACAAGAACAAATGTAACTAAGGACTCATGGGGCATATCTAGAAAATGAGAAAAATATGACGAAACATAGGAATATGTGGATCCATGATCAAATAAGACCGAAACATCTCAGTGACAAATTGAAATAGTACCTATAATCACTGCATCTGAGGCGATATCATCTAGTCTTGCTGGAAGTGCATAAAAATGGGCCTGACCTCCACCTGATCGACCTCCCCCTCTAGGACGGTCTCTAGCTGCCTGGGCGGGTGGTGAAGTAACCGGAGCTGAAGTCGAGGGCTGACCCCGCTGCTGAGATGGACCCCCAAGAAGACGAGCACACTACCTCCTCATATGCCCAAACTCTCCACACTCGTAACAATTCCCTGGTTCTGGAGACGGGGACTGAAGGGAACCCCTAGCACCAGGATAACCACTAGAAGAACCGGGCATAGATGAACACTGAACCGATGGTGCACGAGATAAACTCTAGTCTGGAAGGGAACTAAATGATGAGCGGCCCGGATGAGAACTGTGGGGACCATGCCCCGATGATGCACCACTATAAGCTGGGTGAGCTGGGTGAGCAGGCTGAGCAGGCCTAAATGGGCGGCCTCTGCTATACTGAAAATGTCCTCTAGAGGAAACACTACCAATGCTACCAGATCCCCGAGGCCTCTTGGCCTCCCTCTCATCTCGCTTCTGGCGACGAACTGACTCAATCTACCAGATATGATGATATCCCGCGAAGCAATACACAAAGGATTGGAGTTCATGCTTGGAACAGTTGTCGATCAGTATGTGTATGTTGGGCAACGGGAAATCAACTTTGGGACTTGCTCTGTCTAAGTCCCTATAGTCGACACACACTCTGACTTTCCCATATTTCTTCGGAACCGGCACGGTGTTAGTTAACCAGGTTAGATATTCAACCACTCTAAGAAACATAGCTTTGCTCTGCTTGGTGACTTCCATTTTTATTTTCAGACTCATATATGGCTTGAACTTTCTGAGCTTCTACTTTATAGGCGGACACATAGGGTTGGTCGGTAGCTTATGAGCCACTATAGACGTTCTCAAGGTCATATCATCATAGGACCATGCGAACATATCCTCATACTCTTTCAAAAACTAGATGTATTCTTCTTTCTCTGATGGCGATAGGTGGATACTTACACGAGTTTCCTTGACTGTTTTGGAGTCTCCCAAATTAATTGTTTTAGTCTCGTCCAAATTGGACTTAGGCCTGTTTGCAAAGTTTTCCACTTCTCTAACAATTTCCTCAGGTATTATATCATCTTTCAGTTCCTCTGAATCATTATCCTTATGTTGCATTGTTTCATTATATGTCACAGTCGTAGGTTCATAAGGGTAAGCAATAATAACGCTGTAGAGAGAAAATGTAAAGGATAATAAAATACTAAAACAACAATCCATCGATAAATATTAAAACGTCAAACAAATATAGTTCAATTATTCGAGCAATTATTCAAAATGAAAAAGTTTAAAAACAAAATACTGAAAATGTCTTAAACGCCTATAAAATTTCTTTTTAAACTAGATTGTGATAATTTCCAGGCTACCCAGGAACTTGGCGAGCCCTTGATGGTGCAGCGGTCCAATTCTTGAGAACGACTCCTTTCTCAACTATCGCACTGCAGTCCATGTCTTCATCATCCAGGAACAGATCCCGTTTGCCGGCTAGAACTTCATCTTCTTCGGACCCCACATCATGTCAGCTTGATGAAATAACTAGTTTAAATGTGGTACTGGTTGCTCTAGAGGTTAATAAGGACAACGCCATGGTGGCGACCAATTATGATACTCATGCCAGGTGTATTCATACCCGAGCCCAAAAGTTGTGTCGTGATGCTTTAACTGTATCAGTTTGGTGATCCCCTAGAGATTCTTGCCGAGACCCTTACTAGGTTCATACGCTGTCCATGCCAATATTCTTTCTATATTACTTCTCCACCATTTATCCTTCTCAATTTCGTTGACACGCTCGATGCGATGGTACATTTCTCCGCCAACTTCCTTCTATTCTTAACAAACGGAATAATTGGATTGGTGTAAATGGGATTTCTTCCGTCCCCATGGATAATCACTTCCTGATGGAACCATTCGAATTCATGGCCTGATGTAAAGTAGAAGCTACGGCCCCGCGACATGTATCCAGAGCCGTCCCAACAACAGATTGTATGTAGAAGATATATCTAACACTTGAAACTCGATATCAAACCAGGCCGGGCCTATCTATAGGCTAAGGTTAGTTTCCCCAATTATGGCCCTTTGGGACCCATCAAATGCTTTCACGTTCATACTCCCTGCTTGTATCTAATGCAGACCCTTACCCAACCTTTTCAAAGTATCTAGTGGACAGATGTTGAGACTCGAACCTCCGTCTATCAGGACCCTGGCAATGAATTTGTCCTCAAACTGCACTGTGATATGTAGTGCCCTGTTGTGACTCAGTCCTTCCGACGACAGTTCGTCTTCATGAAAAGTGATCTGGCGGCTCTCCAACACTTCCCCTACCATGTTGGCCATCTCTCCGCTGGTAATGTTATTGGGTATATAAACTTCGTTCAACACCTTCATCAAGGCATTCCTATGCGCCTCGGAATTCTGCAGCAATGATAAAATGGATATTTGAGCAGGGGTTTTGTTCAGATGATCAACCACAGAATATTCTCTCGCATGCACCTTTCTCCAGAGATCTTTTATGCCAGTCTCAATAACATGTGGCTTAGAAGCGGCTTCTTTGCTTGTTCCTCCCAAATGCTCGGGTGTATATACCCTACCAGTTCTGGTCATGCCTTGCGCTGCACCTGTTTCTTCCATTTTTTCTTTTCCCTTCCTTCTTGCTTCCACAACATACTCCCAGGGTATAATATTAGACTTAAAGGACGGTGTAGGTGATACCATCACGGTGAATGGTATTGTCACCTCAACCTCAAACTGAGTTGGTGCGGCTACCTCGACCTCGATTGGTGCCTGAGTTTGTACCACGATAGGTGTGAGAGTGACTGGAGATGTTTTAGGATTATCCCCTTCTCGAAGAAGTATAATTGGCCCTTTTGAGTCCCGTTCTTCTTTGGTGTCTATCACATTTACCCCTTCACCCCTATGATCCTGGAGAGAATTGTTACGGATATTGGGTGCAGCCTCCTCTGCCTGTATAACTTTGGTGTCAATTAATGTCTGAATCTTATCCTTCAAAGTGCGACATTCATTAATAGTATGACCCTTCATGCCTGAGTGATACGCACATGTATTATTTGGATTAATCCCCTTGGAGGAATTTTCCATAGCAACAGAGAGAATGGGAGTGACATAAGCAGCCTTCAGTCACTCGTATAGTTTGTCTATGGGTTCAGCAATTAGGGTGTCTTTTCTGGGTGGTCTGCGACCGAAATTAGGTCTAGGTTTTTGGTAGTTTTGGCGGGCTAGTGGTGAGTGGTAGTATGCTGGCTGGGTGTTATAAGTGTGGTAAGTGGCAGCAGGTTGTTGGTATCTGCGAGGTGAAGGTGGATATGTGGGTGGGGGTGTTTGGTATGTGAGAAGAGATTTTGGACCTTGGGCTACCATCACTGCCCTTACTTCTTTCTTCTTGGAGATACCTTCTGACTGTAAGGCTTTGTTTGTAGCTTGGAGTGCTTCAAAATTTCTCACAATTCCGCTTTTAATCCCTTGTTCTACTCTTTCTCCCAACTTGATGATGTCATAAAATTTATGGTTTTCAATAACCATCAGTATCTCCTAGTATTGCGAATCTTGAGCTCTGACAAAAAACTTATTCATATGTTCTTCTTCCAGTGCTAGCCTTACCTTTGCAGCTTCAGAGCTCCACCGAGTAGCATACTCGCGGAATGTTTCCGTTGGCTTCTTTTTAAGATTTTCAATGTAGAAAACGTCTGGTGCATTTTTCGTGTTAAACCTGAACCGGTCCATAAAATCCAACTCCATGCTCACCCAATTAACCCATTTCTTTGGGTTCTGACTAATGTACCAAGATAGGGAGTCTCCAGTGAGGCTCCTCATGGACAGCTTCATAAGGATTCTTTTGTCATTTCCAACCCCTACAAGCTTGTCACAATACGTTCTCAAGTGCACCTTCAGATCTCTAGTCCCATCAAACTTTCGAACTTAGGAGGTTTGTAATCCTCTAGCAGTTCTACATCTGGATGAATACACAAATTCTCATAATTTAAACCCTCAATGCCTTTACCCCCTTCAACACTTTGAACTATGCCAATAAGTTTCTTGATTTCTTTCGCCATGTTCTTTATGAGCAAGTCCTTCTCGACGGATTCAGGTATTATACGGTCTGTTGTAGGGTGTGGGGGTAAGGTTTCCACGTATATAGGATGGCTTTGATGGACTTTAGGAATCTGGGCATAGTGGTGATTGTTGGTTGAGTTTTGGGGATCAGGGGTAGATTGTGGTGCGTTTTGAGGAGTATGATATGTTGTGGTTTATAGATACTGAGTTGGATGGTGATTGGGTTGCGGAGGGGTAGGTACTGGTGGAGGGTTAGGATTTTGAGGAGGTTTGGTGTATTGATGAGGTGCATGAGGATTTTGCGGGTGTTGGTTTTGTGTATTTTGGGGAGGTGTCGGGTTTTGGGCATTTTGTTGGTTAATGTCGGGAACATATAGGGTGAGGGAAAGGTTTTCCATGTTCTGGGCCTGCTCAAGCTCTCCTTGTAGCTCCAGTATTTTTTGTTCCAAATGTAAGACGAAATCGTTCTGCGCCGGAGTACTCTAACCATCCAAAGTTTTAATATTCTTTGCATGGGTACCATTGTCTTTCCTGATACCACTGATATCGTCCATTTTGGCTTTTCCTTTGTTCTTGAAGGAGGAGGTGGACGACCTCTTGATCTGGTGTGATATGCCGATGATGCCAGTATGGACGAACCAACCTTGGGGAATGGGAATAAACAAAACAAAAGAAAAACAAAAGGTAACCAAGTTAGTAAGGAGTAATAAAGGGATGTTTGCAATATTTAAACATGCATTGCAGAATAAATTTGCGTCCTATTTTGAGGGACCTCGTTGTGCCCGAGGTAGGACTAAGCGACACATATATTTGGAGAAATTGATGCCAATAATTGTGTCACTTCATTTATGTGAAAATGAACCAAATTTCTACTAAAACGACAATAATGAGAAAAGAGTTACTAATGGCATTTGCCTTATTACAATCAGTCTTATCGTATATAGCAGTAAAAACATTGTTTCCTAATCTATTTGGTCCCAAAGGGACCTTATCCATGCTTGGCCTTCTTGGCTCCATCAATCAAGTTCCCCAGGTCGCGCATGTCCAATAGTAGATAAGCCCTTGCTAGATTCCCTCCTTCATTGCCTTCCGCATTCTGACAATGCGAGAGCTTTTTCCTCATTTTCCCCTCAAGTTTTATTAACCCTTGATTAAAATATTCTAGTCTCTCTGTTGATTTAGTAGAAATTTCTTTCCATTCGATGATTGCTTCCATATCCACTCTATGTTGTTCCAAATGCCTAGCTTCGGACTCGAAGACCCTCTTGCGCAGCATCCTATACTTGACTTGTGCTTCAGCAGCGTCATCTATAACCCTATTCTTTAGATTAATCCCTGGCTTGACATCTCCCGCTATATCATCTACCAACCATGATGGATAGAAATACACATGGCCGACATGATACCTGTCTGGCTCAATAGTATATTTCTCCACAATGACCCTTTGATTCAACATATGTTGTGCCTCAAATTTGAATGGAATTGCGTTCCTCTTAAAGTCTGCTTTGTACTGGATCATGTTGGAAACCCGAGGTATAACCTGCTTTCTCCATGCTTGCCTCATTATCCTTATAGGAGCATAAGGATATATTCCTCTTAAGTCGATCAATACTAGATGAGTGGTTTCTATTGACCCGATGATGAATTTTCTGCTAGGGAACCATTCGAACATCCAATGTACTTTTTCGTCAGTCAAGTTGCCGAAGAAAAGCACACAGCTCACAACACTTCCATTTTGCGCAAACCTGTCTAGGATAAATGTCATTCTTTTTGGATGATGGTAGGCTATGTGATCATTCAGTAGTCGTCGCAGAAGCTCTAGACGATATTCAACTCTCTGGAAATGTTCTAATAACCATACGTGCAGCAACAGATTACAGCCCTCGAAATGCCCATACCCTTTTTTGCACCGATCTAGAGCCCGGTACATCTCAGCCATGATCATAGGGATGATGTTGTAAGTTTGTCCCTCAATTCCCTCCACTAAAGTCCTAGTGACCATGGCCAGGCGAGTGTGGATCATATCCCTTTTCATTAGAAATATCAACATCCCCAAGAAACAGACAATGAACACAAAGCCGGCGATGTGTCCAACCTAAAGAACTAATGGCGAGTTCATCATGGTGAAGGCGATATGACTTGCTATGCCCATATCGTTCATAAAGGAACTCAAATGGTATGTATGATTTCTTCAGACAGAGTAACTCATCATTTTTCTTGAAACCAATCTTTTTCAAGAAACCTCGGGGAGTGCAATTTTCTAGTACCAATAAACCATGACTATACCATGGGAGCCCAACGAAGCCTCCTATTTCCTCTAAGAGAGGAGTCATTTCTACATCACCAAAGCGGAAGACAACTCTCTTCTCATCCCAAAACATAGTGGCAGCCTCAATCAATGCATTTTGGCCGAATGTCCAATAAGGAGGGTAAATTTTCATGGACCCTTATCACATGGTTCTTGTCACTATGTGAGAGGTTCTTCCACCAATCAAGTAGAAAAGGTGGGATGTTTTGAACCATGCCGAATCTGGGGACTTCATTCCTCATTTTCTGCAAAACAAATAGAGTTATCCCTTTCCCTCTCCGGATTTGACTATTCACACACTAATGATCAATATACCAACATGTTTTCTCCAAAATAATGCACATAACATGACGGTGTCCATTGGGATTATAGAAATTTCGTCGGACTTTGGACAAGGCTTATTTTAGCGGATTATCACGCGGACAACATTCTAACCCATACTAGGTTTGACACGATGCATGCACAGTTGATATTGAAGTGAGGTTTGTAGAAAGGTCTAGGCCGGTACTCTCAAGTGGACAACTTGAGAGGGAAAGGCACAAAACAGTCGACTGCACCACTGATCGACTAGTTTACCGCAAATAAGCCTTTCCAAATTAAAAGGGGTAATTTCGAAAGAGCGTGGACACTCATCAAGCTCCGCTATGGTATGAATTGGGAACGAGTGGAATCCGATGTGGAGTATGCTTTATGCAAAGGTAAATAACACATTTTCAAGTATTTGCATGATAAACATGTGAAAGAAATAAGCACAGTATTAAGATAAGACATAAAAGACGTAAAAAGAAAGAAAGAAAAATAAGAAGAAGTTAGTTCGTGTAATATGGGGAATATGATAAAGTAAGAGAGGGAGTAGGGGTGGGGAGAGACATGATGTAGCAATTTTAAAACCAATGAAAAGAAGCTTAGAGCAAATAAGTATGACTAGGAAAAGAAGTACGCATCTTCTGACCAATTTGAGCAAGGAAGGGTGGAAAGGGGAAGGGATTTGCATGTTACCACGAATACAAATAAAGGAAAATAGGGAGGGATGTTCATGTAACACTGAATTGGACAAATAAAAGGAAAATAGGAACAGGATGTGCATGTAACAACAAATAAAAAGAAGAAGGAAGCACGTTTATCAAAGAAGACTAATTCATATAAGCCAAATTTGCTATGGTAAGAGCCTAAATTTCCCCAGTAGAGTCTCCATGTTTGTCGCGCCTTTTTTCCTTGCGAAATCAGTTTCTACATGTGACTACTCTTTCAAGGAAGTATTAAAAGAGGAGAGTCGCCACCGAATGATTTTAAGGTGCGTTAGGCAACCTATTTGCAAATGACTCTGATTTAACTAGTTTACATCACCAAAGATCCGGTAAGGGATCGAAATTACCTCTGCGAGAAGGTTTTAGGCTCTCTTCGAGGTCCACAACTGTGGTTCCCCGCCGAACATTAATTATATGAATTAATAAGATAAATAAAGATATAGGGAGCACGAAGTTTGAGAATTTTATATAAAAATGAAAGGATTTTGAATAGAAGAGTAGAAACACTTGATTCAAATAAGAAGGAAATAAGATAGGGAGTCCTAAATTTTTAGCCTAAAGGATCACCACGTGCAACATAAATAATATTTCGTAACTCCCTCGAGATGGGGTGTTACTCATATTATTCATCGGGCACAGACTATCATCTCCTGCAACTCAATTACTATCTTTAAGTTGTTACCTAAAGGGAACTAACTCAATTATAAGTCGTGCCTTATGCTTGCACTACCCGTCCCATGCCTATGGTCTAGGAGGTATTGCACCTCTATTTTGGGTGGTTGTAGACCTCACTTAGGTGCTCAGAAAAGTAAAAACTAAGCGACATACAAAAATACATTGGACTTCACATATAGGCAATTAAAGGATCAAGTTAGCCTCCACACTTAAACTACAAATGCACGCGAAACAAGTTTTTCACATTAGGCAGTTCAGAATTAAAGAACTTAAATCCCTATAGACAAGATTTCTATGTGATAAGGCATCAGGGCATGCAAACAATTTCGGGAACTAGCATGATTCCTAGAAGGGATTGTATGGTTGTTGCATACTAATTATTGAAATGGCTGATTCCCAGCTATTAGCCCAGTAGATGTTGCGCCTAGGTGATTTATCTAGTGAAGACAGTGGAATCTATCGAGAGGAAATCAGAATTATTCACACTTTTGATAATGGCCTAAGTGAACAATAAAAATGTTGAGAGGGGCATCATTAACAGTTATTAAGGCGAATCGTGGTACCCTATGGACAGGATATCTAACGGTTAGAACTTGGAACTTGATTTTGTTGCGATACTTTAACCTTATAGGCATGTTTTCTAGGTGAGCAGTGCAATGCAATAACAAATGAAATGATTAGGATCATATAGGAATGAACTCTAGTGGATATGCTGCATCGATGCAAATTAAAGGAAAGTTGAATGATATTTATTTCCTATGGGCAGGTTTTCTAACAACATGTAGCGACAACAATATTGAAGCATTTGAGCTCATGATTTGCTAGTAGACAAGTAGTGAAAGTGTGTGCTTCTCCTAATGTCATGATTTATACAGAGAGCCACGTTCAATACACGATCATGAGTCCATAGAAGAGTCCATACCAATTCAAAGATCCACAGCACCAAGTGTTGCACCACTTGGAACAACCAGTATAGATATACAGTACATGACAGGGAAGTAGAGTATTAGGGATAGTTTTGGAGGTTGAGGGAATGACTAGGACCAAGCCCTAGTGTGTCAGAGTTCACAAATTCCTCAATTGGAGCCCGAGCAGTGCTCACACTAGGAAGGCTCAGCAATAGAACCTAGATAGACTTGGCTTTCAGCTGGCTAAGAATAGAAATTTAGGATATCAGAGTAGTAAGTAAGGAGAGTGGACAGAAACCAAGTAATACACTAAATTGAGCATACAGAGCAACTAGTCAAGCATACCAGTAGGTTCAATAAGGTATACATAGCAGAGTACCACATAGACAAACTCATAGAAATTAGGAGAGGAGAACATGTTTGCAGGCATACATGGGTTATCATGTGTAGATGCATGAAGTTGAACTAGTTTAAACCTAAAGATTTGACCTAATTCCATATTAATCAGTACTTAGAAATGATGGAGGGATACACACATTGTGATAATCACTGAAAGGATAGGGCAAAAAGTGAACCAAGGCATACTGGAAAACATATTAGCATAGGAGCAAAGTCATAGTTAATAGAAAAATAGTGTATTAATCTTTTAAAAAGTAGGACAACATGAAACATGTTTAAAGCAAACTTTAAACCAGCATTCCATATAGTTTGGATTAAGACACAAAGGGGCAATCCAATATACAAGAGACTTAATACTAAAAGGTTCATTCAAGTGGGGGTGGTTCCCATAGAGTTGTGGTAGTACCCAAAACATAATAAGAAGAAATTTTATAACATACAACATACAATCACACTAGCCAGGCTCATATCAAAATAGACTTTCATTGAAGTTCAAAACCAAACATGCTAAGATGCTAAATGGAATAAAACCCATTTCAAAAGACAAGAAATCGCAGAGTGAAAATCATAGTGAAGAATGCATATAAGCATAACACAAACAGTAAAATATCCCATGTGTTTACTTATCACGGAATGACATCAGAGTATTGAACATTATCATGCTCATGTAATTTAAATACATATGCAGAAAGAAAGAAATAAATTGAACATTGCAAAGGTTGAAAACACTAACCAGTAGAGGAATCAAAAGAATAAAGAGCGTCGTAGAAAAAACCCCAAGTCCCCGATGCTTCAGAGTTCACAAGAGCCTCGAGAATGGTCTCTGAGCAGTGCTTGCACCGGAGGATGTTGTTTAATGGCCTTGGCTTTCAGCCGACCCCGAATTCAATGATTTTCGAGAGTGTTCAAGTATAACAGTGAGTGAGTGAGTGAGAAAGGAGAGTAGTGAGAACAATAGCAGGAATTTTGAGATTTAACACATAAAATAGGGAAACACGATAAATTAAACACAGAATAAGGAAAATATGGCATGCCACAATCAATTAGAATTAGTTTTAGGGAAAATAACACATAGAATAAGGAAGTACGCTAGATTAAACAGAGAATAAGGAAAATATCAATCAAACACAAGAAAGGAAAGAATATTAATCAAAAATCAGTAAAGGAAAAGGGAAAATCTCAAACCCTAGTTGGGACTGACGACTTGAATCGAACCAATAATGCAAGAATCCTTCAGTATAACATGTATATGGACGAAAAATCGTCCAGATCTTCCCAAAATCTAAGTAAATCGGCTCGTTCTTGAGAAGTAGTTCTTGCCAAAAATAGGGCAAGAACTAAGTAATGCCATAAACATGCGTATAATGATAGAGTATCACAAAATATTTAAGTAGATCATGGATTGATTCCATGTTTGAGACATAATCGGAGAAGGTTAGGGTTACGGCGGCTAGGGTTTAACAGAGAAGAAGAGAGATGAGAGAGGGTGTGAAGGCGGGTGGGCAGGGGGAAATGGGTTAGGGTTTTGGGTAGTTTAGGTAATTCAAAAGGGGTTGGATTATTACAGGCTGTTGATCACTTGAGATCAACGACTAGGATAGTAAGGGGCATGGGGCGGGTTATTAGGACAGGTACCGGTCGGGTTTTTTAAAGGGGTATTTTGGTTTTGGGCTTGGGTATATTGGGCTAAGGTTTGGGCTAATTTGGGTCCGAAAAATAGGTAATATTGGGTATTATTTAAATACCCCAAAATTAATCACAAATAGTTTATAAAAATGCTTATTAAATAAAATAAAATATTATTTATGCACTGCAATGTCTAAAATAATAACTTTGTATTATAAAAATATAAATATGATATTTTGACACATATAATATAAATAAAGAGAAATTGTATGAATATAGACTATTATTGCAAAATTAGATAAATAGCTTAAGAAATGCTAATGCAATTATATGGAATGGAATGAAATGTTTAAAACATATATTATAGGTGCAAAAAAATTATTTTAGGTAATTAAGTTGTCCCAAAATAATTTAAAAGGATAATTACTAGATATTTATATATAATTTAAATACAAGAAAATTAGCTTAAATCTCTAAAAAGGAAAATTATCGAAAATGCTTGTATAAGTTTGCAAACTAAATAATGACGTAAAAATGTTATTTTGAAAGTATATATATATTTTGAAAAATATGAGGGAAAAATTGGGTATCAACATCTATCCTTTGAAAGTGATTAAGTGATCCATCCTGTATTAACCCTATTAAAGATAGTCAAGTCACAGAGGACCTATCTTGTGAAGAAATTTCAGTAGCTATCTTGGACCATCAAGTGCGTAAGCTGCGAGCCAAGGAGATAGCTTCAGTCAGAGTACTTTGGAGGAACAATAACATAGAAGAAATGAACTAGATGCGGAAGAAGATATGGAATCCAGGTATGTCCCATTTGTTCCACGCTACCAGAGGCAACAATGAGACTACGATGGCGGGCACAACCCAAGATGAATAAAGAAGTTTGCAAGGAGTGACTACGATTCAACATTCGAGGGTGAATGTTCCAAGGGGGATGATGTTACAGCCCACATATTTCCCCACGCATAGACTTAATAATTTGTGAGCTTGTCTTCTAGCACGGCCAATTGGCTGGCGATACGGATAAGGATAGAGGATCAAAGGGTATTACACATTTTATTAGGCTAACGCTAGTTGTCCCACCGGGTGCTGCAACTGGGGCGGGACGACACATTTTGCATGTAGAAGCGGCGGAATTTTCTATACTTGGCATAATATAAAAGTTAGTTTAGCTCTTTCTTTTTCATTTTAGAAAGTTTCACCCATCTTAGTTTATCCCAAAATGTTCTCAAATACCTTTTAGAATTTGCAAGCAATCTGAGGCGAAGTCAAAGGAGAATCTAGTAGGATTTAGCATGAAAAATCTTTGGATAATCACTACAATACCTGTTATCTTGAATTTTGGATACTCATTGGAGGTAGAGTTAATCACCACGAAGGCATAGAAATTTAGGAAAACGTAGCTAATTCTCGTCAAGGTACGTAGGACAATCTTCTTTTGCGGCATGATTTGGTGTATCTCTTCCTAAAGGATTCTCGTGTTGTGAGGTTGGTTGTTCTAAGTCATTCTCAGTAACATTGTTTCTGCTCTTATTTATTCTTACCGGTAATAATTTTTTTCAACATTTGAAATGATTTGAGATATAATCCCGAAGTCAGAAAAAAATAATTCCTTCCGAGGTTTATCTTAGTGTCTCTTGAAATTGACTTTTCATTGATCTTATATATATGTATCTATTTTAGGTTACTGAGTCGCGCTATAGTCGGCCGGGTACGACACATATTATGCAATCATAGATCAGTTGGGTATGATGAAACATGATATGAGATATTACAGAGCCCTTGTGTGGCCGGGTACGCTGATGTGTGATGTGAGGCTATCGTGTTCTCTTGAGGCCAGTTACACCGAGTTCAGTTGAGATCGGGTACAACTGAGTCCTTCTGAATCCAGGTACCATCGAGTTGTCTTGAGGCCGATTACGCCGTGTTCTATTGATACCGGGTACAACCGAGTGCTACTGAGGCTGGATATGGAGTAATGTGTGATGTGAGTCTATCGAGTCCTCCTGGGCCGACTATGCTAAGTCCTATTGAGGCCGGGTACTATCGAGACCTCTTGATGCTGGGTACGACCAAGCCCTCTATGAGGCCGGGTATGGAGACAAATGTTATGATATGCCCCAAATAGTGGCTTGATTTTTACAAAAGCTTCCATACATTCCTGATTCATCGTTATAACAGTGAAACACCCCCAATAACTTGTCTACGGTATTTAGGTTAAATTTGAGTATTTCTATCCATAAAGCTATGTATTTGGTTTATATACATTATCCCTCTTACATACTCAATACTTCTTTCGTACTGGCACCATTTTCTTTGGAAAGAGTTGTGTTCATGCCCACAGGTACGGATAGACCTAGTGACGTCCCTCCCCATAAGGTGTTTATACCAGTTGTTGGTCGTTGCACTCCACTACTTCGGAGTAGCTGTTCAGAAGTCAATAGGTACCGAAGTGTATGTTCCAGTTATTTTGGGTACGGTAGGGCCCTGTCTCGACTAATTTGTACATAAATGTATATTTCCTCGGTGCTCTTAGACGAGTCAAAAACACACATCAAAATATGCTCGCTAGTCAAAGATAGTGAAGAATAATATTGTATCCTCCGGGGTTGGAGTTAATTTGTAGCTACATTTCTATCCAAGATAATCAACAGTTGAGAATTATGTGATTCAAACTAAAATTAACTAAGAATCTAGAGTTAGTTGACTAATTACAGTCGAACAAAAGTAAGCATAGAAGATATCAATGAGAGAAAATAGGGGTTGATTGGATAGGTGCAAGATAATTGTCTAGGATTTAACTCTAGTTAATTCACTTCTAATGTTCAAGTGAGTCTCTCGAATTCACTCAATTATTAGTTCAAACCTTTAGTAGAAACCCCTCTCTCAATTAAGTCTCAACCTTACAATATGAACCAATTTACGCTCGGTGAAGATATGCAAGAATTCATAGTGGATTGGTCTTTAGGATAACCTCTTTTGATTATCCTCCTAACTAGGTCTAAACAATAATTCAACTAGCCTCATTCTATTACCAAGAAGAATCAATGAATTCAACCAACAAGATAATGCAAAAACATCACAAGTTATGCCTCTCTCGATTACATGAACATGTGAATATAGATGCAACAATTAAAACACCCAAAACGATTCAATACATTAAAACTAGAGTTAATATCCACAAACAATATCAATACACCAAGTCCATCAATCCCTAAAGAGAACTACTTCATAGATATGGATTAAATCATCACAAATATAAAAATGCATAAAACGATCCAAACTCTTGTCTTGAGTGAGGATTGAATGATGAATTCCTTGTGCTTTCACTTCTCCACCTTATCTCTAGCCTCCTTCGGTCTTAGATGTGTCAAAAGTTCAGAAAATAATGTTTTTCATGTATTTATACCAAGTATGGTCGGGTCTAGAAGAAATCTTCCTTTCCTAGCCGAAATAAAAAAACTTGCAAACTAAATGCTTTTCATGTTTCGCACTATGCTAAGCCCAGTACGTCACATTAGTGGTCTTTCTTGTCAAACCTCAGGAACCCATCCTCTGAACATTGTCAATCTTCTGACACAAAATTACACTGATGCGTCGCACAGTACCTTGTACTAGTGCAAATTTCTCAGAGTACGGCTCAAATATTGCGTTTTGACGTCCATACTTGGTCCTCGACCACCGACCACGATCCCAGCTTAATCCATTGGGATTTTATTCAGACTTCAAAGCTCCAAATAGCTCAAATTAGTTCTACAACATCTACATAACTCGGAATCAGTCCTATAAGGCATAAAATACACAATTAGTGCAAAACACTACCAATTAAAGCTCAAACACTAGTAAAGTGCAGTTTATTAGAGTGTAATAAGTGACTAAAACACGAGATTATAGCCTACCATCAATACCCCACACTTAAACCATTGCTCGTTCTTGAGCAATCCAACTACACTTTATATAGACACGGTCTTTGTCTTTTTAAAAATCTCTCATAACTCATCATACCAAGAATAATTGAAACAGATTAAGCACAATACTATAATATATTCGCCTCAAGATTTGACTCAAACGCACCACGCATTTTTCACAAACCTCTCACTTACTCTAACATAGAGGTCAAACATTACCTTTCCTTCGTAAATCAAGTGCCCTCACACTACAATAGAGAGTAGTTCCACAAAAAATAAAATTTAAGAACAATTAGGAAATCAAGATAGAAAGAATTCGCTCAGTCTCAGAAACAACATTCATATGCCACAAAAGACGTACCATAGGCTTTCCCGTAGTGTACTACTCTACTAATTGAGTTAATTCAGTCAAGGATCAAGTGGGACTTTAGTTGGTTGTAATGTAGGCTGCGGGAAAGGTATGATACATTTAGATATAAGAGTGACTACACCTCCCTAAGACCTTTAATAAAAATACTTTTAACATTCAAAAACCCACACTTATGTCAAACCATCATTCCACCTTCACATCAATATACATTAACTCCCTACTCTTTTAAGCACAATTACATCAAGAGTTACTACTTATCAATGAAATATTTTACACAATCATATAATTAATTTTTTATTTTCTTTTTCACTTTAAGTGGCTCTTTGTTTTTTCAAAATAATTCACCTTTCTTCCTTATTTCATTAGTTTCACTCAAAATCCAAACCAATCATCCCACATTTCAACTTTTACAAAATTCATAACAATTTCAATTGCTCACGAGAGGTAAATGGTTAAAATAGATGGTCAATTCAAACAAATGGGTAAGGCTTGTAATGTGGTTGTCAAAGAAACAAGATTACAGGATCAATGAGGTTAACTAAGATACATAACAATTAGATGGGTAAAAGCATATATATGGCTCAACAAAGAAATTCCTATATCACTTCCAAGACTGAATAAAGCTACTATTTGGCTTTGCAAACACAAGGGGCAAGTTCTAGACATCAATTCATAGGATACACAAAACCTCACACACATATGGCACATAACTCACTCAAGATTTGATCATCAAGACACTCTAGTCAAAACAGTTACGCAAAGTTAAGATCATACAATTTAAGGTACTTATGCAAGAGTCAAAAACTGAGTCTAAGCTTCACAACTAAATCACTCATTATTATCAAGGCATAATAAAGTTAAGATACATTGCTTCCAACTTAATTCATAGCACAAGGCTTCCTACTTCTAAAAACAAAAATCTAACTATACCCGGTTCAAACAAAACCCTTGAAAAAGAACCGAGGAACAAAGAAAAACCAAGGGGGAATTATTACACTTCCTACAAAAGAAAATCTTTTTGGTGTTTTTCCTTTGACTTTTATCCCTCAAAAAACCTGTCGATGATATCCATCGTCGGGAACAATCGAAAATTTTGAAATTTTTATCGTTTTTTTTATCAAATTTATTTTCTATCTCTAACTACTAAAAAGACAAAAACTAAAACTAGAACATATACATACAATATACAATTATCCCCCTACCCCACACTTTAAGTTGTGGCATTTCCCCATGACACATAATTAAAAGGCATAAGGTAAAGGAAACTACCCTGAATTTTCAGTCGGGAATTTTCAGTTGGGCTCCATTCCACACGCCCGAGCCAGTGCGCACATCCATGTAGACAGTTTCTTCTCAGCCTTTTTGGGGTACACCCCACACTTATCTTTTCCACTGGTTGCAGCCTTTTCTTTTGTATTCTTCACTTTCCACTCAACACTTGAAGCCGGCTTCTCCTTTTGTGCCCCATTTTCTACATTCATATCAAAAATCAATGTCTCCTCACCCACTCTAAGCATGAGTTTTCTCTTGTGTATATCTAAGATCGCTCTACCCATTGCTAAGACTGACCTTCCTAAGATGAGAAGGACCTCCTTATTCTCCTCCATATTTACTACTATAAAATCTACAGGAAATACAAACTTATCTACCCGAACTAAAACATCTTCCACTATCCCCTGGGTATCAGAGTTTCTTGCTCTGCCAGCTACAAAGATATTGGCATCGACCTTATCTCTCTAATCTCACTATCTAGCTTCCTGTAAATAGACAAAGGCATTAAGTTAATTGAGGCACCAGAATCACATAAAGACATATCAATTTTAATTGTGCCTAAAGAGCATGGTATAGTAAAACTCTCTGAATCTCCACATTTTTCTGGGAGCTTGTTTTGCAAGATTGCACTACCATGCTCAGTGAGCCTGACTACTGATGTCTCCTCGATCTTCCTTTTTTTTGTAAGGATCTCCTTCAAGAATTTTGCATAAGCTGACATTTGGGAGAGCACATTTGTGAATGGAAAATTTACATCATCCTGTCTCAGCATATCTAGGAACCTCTCAAATTGTTTATCCAGCTTCTCTCTATAAAGCTTTTGGGGAAAAGGTAAAGCAGGCATGTGCTTGCTCTGTTCATTAGATTCATTCCTTCTCGAAGTGTCCTCATTCTTGTTTTTGTCAACTCCCTTCTTGCATTTCTTCTTCTTATCCGCTTCATTTTTAGCTTCTCCTCACTTTCTTTTTCAGGTACCACCTCTTTTTGGACTGAAGTGGGATCTTACAACACTTGCCCGCTTCTCAGAGTTATAGCATTTACTGTTTCTTTGGGGTTCCTTTCCATGTCAGTTGGCAAAGTACCTGGGATTATCTCAAAAAATATGGTGGAAATTTGTCCTACTTGCTTCTTTAAATTTCGCAACCATGTGCCAAGTTCATTGATAACTGCACCATGAGCATCTAATCTCTCATCTGTCTTGATAATGAAGAACTCCATTAGATCTTCTAACCCAGACTTAATTGGCTATTGAGGCTGAAATTGCTACCTTTGCTGATTTTTGAAAACAGGCGCTCCTTGTCCCTGAGGTCTGGCGTTATTTAGTTTCCATACATTTGTTGTACCCCCAGGTGAACTCCATGAAAAATTGGGGTGCCTCTAACCCATGATATTAAAGTTGTAATTCTCAAAAACATTAACTTCCTCAGTTGAGGCCTGACACTCATGAGTAGGGTGTCCTCTTCCACAAATCACATGTTGAATGAGTCTAACTCTGTATTGAAGCTATGGTCAGCTTCCTTATCTCTTTCACCATAGCATCAAGTTGTACTTGCACTGATGTATTAGAATCAACCGGGTGAACACCATTCGCCCTTCTTCTTTCAGCACTTTCAGAGGGCCATCGATTTTCATCTTTGGACAATTCATCAAGAATAGTGACTATCTCCTCTGGTGTCTTCTTCATCAATGGACCTCCGGCTACATTGCTCACTGTTCTATGTGGGGCCGGTGTCAACCCATCCCAATAATCATGAGTTGCATCCCGATTTCAATACCTCTATGTTGACACTTTATGACTATCTCCTTAAACCTCTCCCAAGCTTCAAACACAAAATCATTGTCTTTCTGGTAGAAGTTATGGATCTCTCTTCTAAACTTGCCCGTTTTAGCTAAGAATAAATATTTGTCAAGAAATTTTCTGGTCATCTCCTCCCATTTCTAGTTGATCCTTGAGACAAGCTTCGAAGCCACTATTTTGCATCATCATTGAGTGTGAGCGGGAATGCGCACAAGTACACTGCATCTCAGTGAAGATATGAAAGAATTCGTAGTGGATTGGTCCTTAGGAGAACCTCTTCTGATTATCCTCCTAACTAGGTTTAAACAATAATTCAACTAGCCTCTTTCAATTATTAGGAAGAATCAATAAATTCAACTAACAAGATAATGCAAAAACATCACAAGTTATGCCTATCTCGATTACATGAACAAGTGAATATAGATGCAACAATTAAAGCACCCAAAACGATTCATCATATAAAAACTAGAGTTAATATCCACAAACACATATCAATAGACCAAAACCATCAATCCCTGAAGAGAACTACTTCATAGATATGGAGTAAATCATCACAAATATAAAGAAAAGCATAAAACGATCCAAAATCTTATCTTGAGCGAGGATTAAATGATGAATTCCTCGTGATTTCGTTTCTCCACCTTCTCTCTAGCCCCATTCGGTCTTAGATGTGTCAAAAGTTCAGAAAATAAAGTTTTTTCATGTATTTATACCAAGTAGGGTTGGGTCTAGACGAAATATCCCTTTCCTAACCGAAATAGGAAAACTTGCAAACTAAATGCATTTCATGTGTTGCACTATGCTACGCCAAGTGCGTCGCATTAGTGCTTTTTCTTGGCATACCTCATAAACCCATCCTTCTTAATTTTATCAATCTTCTAACACAAAATTACGCTGATGCATCGCATAGTGCCTCTCACAGTGCCTCGCACTAGTGTAAATTTCTCATAATACGGCTCAAATCTTGCGTTTTGACGTCTAAACTTGGTCCTTGACCCCCGAACACGATCCTGGCTTAATCCCTTGGTCTTTTACTCAGACTTCAAAGCTCCAAATAGCTCGAATTAGTTCAACAACATCTACATAACTCGAAATCACTCCTACAAGGCCTAAAATACACAATTAGTGCATAACATTACCAATTAAAGCTCAAACACAAGTAAAGTACAGTGAATTAGAGTGCAATAACCGACTAAAACACGAGATTATAGCCTACCATCACTCTTAGAGGCTTACAGACTAGAGTTGTGTTGTATGTAAAAGGTACCGGTTGTGTCTTTGTTGGTAACAATTGTGAACATACATCAAACGTCAATGTATCTTTTACAAGCCAGTTGTACACATTTCTATTTCTGGAATTATTACTTGGAGACCTCGTTGGCCTAGGTTTCATGACTAAAAATATGCAAGCATGGACTTTGGTTCCCACATGCCATAGGGCATTATGTGTCAGTCGCACCTCCCAAGGTTGAGGTGTGACAACGATGTCACACTTGCATAAAAATGCACGTATATTTCACGTGCATAAATAAACACACACACAAACACACACACACATATATATATATATATGAAGACAGGTTAAGATAGGACCCGGTGGGCTTGATCCAACTAAAGATTTTAATTTCAATGGAACATGTCTTTCCAGGTTTTGAGGAGTCAAAATTTCCCAACCCAATAATATTCTTAGCGACCCCCTAATTGTCACGGCCCCAAATTCACTCCAAACGATGTTGTGACGGCACCTAGTCTCTATGACTAGGTAAGCCTAACAAATAATAACCACTAAATATATATATAAGTGCAAGATACTGAAAGCGTCCAAATAATAGATAAAAACCATCTGTAAATAGGATCCAACAATTTCACACTCCAAAACCGGTGGAACTGAGTCATAAGCTCTACAGAGTATAACAAGAGTAACTACAACATCACTGTCTGAAACTAGGTACAATAGTAAATGCAGAAAAAGGAAGGTGACTCCGAGTCCTGCGGATGCCGAGCAGACATACCTTGAAGTCCCCGATAACGCAGCTAGCAGGGAAAATATCTATCTACTGGCACGAGAAAACGTACCTGGATCTGCACAAAAGATGTGCAGAAGCATAGTCTGAGTACACCACAACGGTACCCAACAAGTATCAAGCTTAACTTCAGTAGAGTAGTGATGAGGCAAGGTCAAGACACCTACTAGGATATGAAATAGACAATATAAAATTATATGCGAATATAAAATAAAAGTAAACAAATAACCAATATGGATCAAGATGATAGCATGATCTAATACCGGAAAATAATAGTAGCAATAGTATAAAAGGAGCCACTAAAGGACTGCAATGATCATGTTTGGACAATAATTGATAGAACACTAAGGAATGAAACAACATATATAATTTTCCACCAAAACACTTTACAACGTGAAATAACAACAAGAATCACATCATGGTACGTCCTCGTGCATAATGAAATCAAAATCGAGGTACCGCCTCGTATAATCAAGAATAACAACCGAGGTACCGCCTCGTATTTATATTTCTCAATTTCAGCCACAATCCTTCCTTATGCCGTCGGGTGAGCCTTACATTTGAAATGAGGTTTTGATAACATTTTTCCCATAATAGTTACACACATTATATCCCTCCTTATTCCGCCGCATGAGCCTTACATTTGAAAATGGGTTTTGAAAATAGTTCCCCGAAATAGCTACACGCACTTTAGCCACCTTATGATGCCGCGTGGCTTCACGTAGTTCCCCTACAAGTAACACACAAATAAGTCCCACCATATACCACTGCATACACATCAACCCAAGCCTTATACCGCCGGATGCGCATAAATATCATATCACAATAACAACTCGCACCATAAGTGCCCACATTCATAACTTGCCAACAACAACAATATAAATATTTTCACAACAATATCTCATGGCTCCAACACAACGTATACGAGAATATCAACAACAATAATGGATGAAAAATGCTCAATATAATAGATGTTTCAACAATAACCAACATCACCTCAACGTATTAATAACTTCCACAACCTCAACATCAAATAACTTAACAATGAGAAAACAACGTGTAAACATGATATTAGATAAAACTAACTCACAATAAAGGAAATAATATTCAACAATGAGTATCAAATAACGGAAGTCAACAAATAAAAGGCAAAATGAACAATTAATTCAACAATGATAATTAACAATAAAGAGATAACATGTGACAATAAAGCGGACAACAAGTTCAACTAAAGCATGGGAGAAATTTAGCAAGTAGGATGTAGATCAATTACTAAACAAGTCAACTAAGGAATTTAAGGATAGTCTAACATAATTAAGGATGATTTAACTAGGAGAATTTAGAACATAATACGACATTTCAATTAAAGCATAAAAATAGTCCAAGTAGCCTAAACCGGTCAAATACTGCATACAACCTGTGTACTCACTCGTCACCTTGCGTACAAGGATTTTACTTAGCGTAATTGAATAAAACAATATCAATCCTAAGGGGTAGTTCCTCCACACGAAGTTAGGGAAGACACTTACCTCAATTAGGCCAATTCAATACTCAAAAATATCTTTTCCCTTACAATCCGCCTCCACACGGCTCAAATCTAACCTAAATCGACTCTATAACATCAAACAATACTATGGAATTCAATTGCAATAGACAAAGTTAAGATTTTTACACTTTTTTCAAAAAGTCTACAAAGTCAACCCGGAGCTCGCGCAGTCAAAATTCGGGTCCAATGGTAGATTCCTTCTACTCATGACCCCACAATTTCATATATGAGATTAGTTTCAAAATTCGAGTACAAATCGACTCTCAAAACTCAATTTGTTATAACTTGACAAAGTTTCATAAATTTCTACTTTGATTCACATGATTTTGATGTTAAAATCTTAGATAAGTTGATGGAATATGATTAAAAATAGATTAGGATCACTTACCCAAGGTTTGTGGGTGAAAATTCTCTCTCCAAGTCGTCTCCTACGAAGTCTAGGGTTCAAAAATGAGAGAATGAACTCAAAACTCCCGACCGTCTGCTAAGCCTGAAATTCAACTAATCTTTCCCTACTAAGCTTCTTCTCCAGTCGTTGTTTTATCTGTTCTATCATCTTTCTCTGCTGTACTTCTTCTCCAAGAATTCTCGATTTCTCATAAAATTTGACTACATCATGTACAGATTGAATTGGTAAGCTTCTAATAAACCTCATACGATCACTGAAATTGTAAAAGTGTGTGGGACAGATTTTCAAAGAAAATCATTATTTATTTTTCGAGATAGCATGTTGATTAGCTATAATATCTTGAAAATTTTCTTGATTTGTTGAAGATATCAAAAAACAAATGGACTGGGATGTATAATCAGTCAATATTTTGTTTTTGCCGTATATTTTATAAATAAGAAAAATCTTTCATAATTGAAACCCTGGCTTTATCGTTTTCCACCTTTGTGCTCTTGCTTTCGATCTATTGAAAAATTCGAAAATTTTCATGACCAAGAACTTAAATGGAATATCAAAATTTTATTTGTGGATTTCTGATAGATTGTATCATTGAGAAAAAATGGTGTTTATAACAACATAAACCCACCAGTAGCTTGAGTATATTCTGATGTTCTGGTATGGCGTATATTTTGACTTATTTTTGTTTCCACAAAGGAATAGAGATTATAGAAAGCGTGAAGCAGGGAGTTCCAGCACTCTGAAATGTGGTGATTAAAAAGTCCAAATCCTACTTTCATTAGGAATTCCTAATTGTTGCAAAAAAATTCAAGTGTATTTTACGTATATTTGTTGCCTCATATTTGTAATGTGAGATGGTTTGTTCTTGCAATTTTATAGCTATCAATATGCAGATTATATTGATAAAATGGAAGAAAGACTTAGTATCAGTGAAATTACACCACTAACTACAGAATGGACTTTCAAAGTTCACACTGTAGACAAATTTCGGTCGCGAGACAGCAAATATCAATGGGTTCGTTTTAAGAAAATAATGGTCCAGGATGAAAACGTATGTCAAGTTACAACTATAATTGTAACATAATATCTTCTCACTTGAACTTTCCAATAATTAATGCATTATTGTTCTTAATAACATTGTAGGAGGAACAAATTTGTGTAATATTTTATGGTGACGACATTAGACAATGTGATAACTTGTTCGAACTTTTTGAGTTGTATCTGATTTCAACTACCGAGGTTAGAAATCCGCAGCCTTATTCACTACATGTCGGCCAGTTTGAATGGGTCGTCGACAGATTCACTATTATGGAGTCTATTCCAAAAAATAATGAAAAGGAGGCACTATCACCTCCTCTGTCGAGACTGAGTATGATTTCGTTCCTCGATGTTGAACAACAACCTTGCGGTGTTGAATTTGGTATGTCTAAATTACCCTATGCCTTATAACAGCTTAATTTCTTGGAACTCATGGTGAATGCATATATTTATAACAACAAATCTATTTATTGTGGTGGTAAACGGTGGGGCAATGCAATACACCGTTGATCAGACTAAGAGATTTCAAGAGGCCAAAGTTATAAATAACAGGTGAGTCATTTAATCTTCTATTACATAACAAAAATCTCTAGCTGACACTTATAAATATACAAGAAGAAACCTCTTTTCTTCATTGTATGGGAAGAATTGGCAAGCAATGAAGGAACTGAGTTACTGAGATAAGTGAGGCAACTGCAAGAATACCCTGTTATTCTCGCGAAATGGATAGCTACCTCGGTAGAGTATCAAGACTAACCTCGGTGGAGCACACCACAGCGGTGGCCAGTAAGTATCAAGACTAACCTCGGTGGAGTAGTGACAAGGACTAGTCAAGACACCACTGGTCTACAAAATAATAACATGAATATAGAAATGACCGAATTTTACATCTATCTAAGACTTGTCAGGATAATCCACCACAATGACAATATAAAGCGGAAGGAAATTACAGAAATCAATCACAAAACAACACAAAAATACGAAAGATGGACAGCAAAACAAGCCGAATCGAAAGGAAACACAATACAATAGAGGACACCGATAACTCAACTCCACGTCGGTTTGTTCATATCGGGCCTTAGCCATTAAAATTCATAACTGGTACAAATCTTTAAACAGCAGTTCATGAAAAACTTTTACAAATAAAAATCATTTCAGTATGGAAGAGTTTACTTTGAAAACATACTTTCTCCAAAAGTAGATATAAGTATAATTAATAGAGAGAATTACGTAAAACATAGTTTCTTTCAAACTACGAAGCTTTCCAAAGAGGCTTTCCCAATAAATGACTTCCAAATATCATTTTAGGCAAAACTAGTGCTTTTCAAATATACCTTTGATGTAAAAGTCATTCAAATATAATCATTTCAAAACCATTGATTTTACAATAATACTTTTCAATAAAATCCCTTGATAAAAATCTCCTCAAGATTTATCCACCGGGACTTAGTCCGTCACTCAGAAATTTCCATGCAGTACAGGAGGAATATTAAATCTTGCCAATAAATACAGTAAATGGCAAACAAGATGACGGAAATATTAATGCATAAATACGGCACGGAATGTCGCTAACATAACATAACGTGGCACGGAACGTCCCCTTGTGCTAACATCACATAACATGGCACAGAATGTCCCCTCATGCAAACATAACATAACATGGCACGGAATGTCCCCTCGTACTAACATAACATAACATGGCACGGAATGTCCCCTCGTGCTAACATAATATAACATGGCATGAAATATCCCCTCGTGCTAAATAGCATAATCATTGCACGGAATGTCCCCTCGTGCTAAATAACATAATCATGGCACGAAATGTCCCCTCGTGCTAAATAGCATAATCATGGCACAGAATGTCCCCTCGTACTAAATAACATAATCATGACTCGAAATTATCCTTCGTGCTAAATATCATAAACATGGCACGGCATTATCCTTCGTGTTAAATATCATAAACATGGCACGGAATTATCCTTCGTGCTTTACACTCTTCCTCACCCAAACAATATCAAGAATAATAGTTTGGCAAGGAAAAATCAACAATATGACCCATAAATCACCACATCCCGGCAAGGGAGTCAACAATATAAACAATAGCATTAACAGCTTAACTAGTAATACAAACCACAACATCCCGGCAAGGAAGTCAACAGTACAAACAATATCATTCACAGCATAAACAGTAATAGAAACCATCACATCCCGACAAGGGAGTCAACAATACAAACCATATCATTAACATCATAAACAGTATAGGAACCATCACATCCCGACAAGGGAATCAACAATACAAACCATATCATTAGTAGCATAGACAGTAACAATAAACATAACATCCCGGCAAGGGAAACAACTATAACCAATCTCACCTAAACAGTTTACTTCACGGAATAACACTCGGCTTCAAACAAAAGGCCCAATAATAGGCAACATCAAGGAAATACCAATAACATAAATGTCTAACAATTAGACCTAAGTAGCACTTAAGGGAATAGTCATATAAATCACAATGTAAGGCTCACGGGCATGATTGAATCCAACGAATAAATGTTCCAACTACGGCTAGTCAACTATAAGGCTAGATGACACTAAATATAGTCAATTAGGCAAGCTAGGAAGAAAATATAGCATGATGATAGGAGAAGTAGAATATTCAGTTAAGTCAAGTAAAGTCAAATAGCCAACGAATAATCCAAAAACAAGTAATTCTAATTTAAACAGGAAGGAATGATATTAGCAACTAAGGATTCAAGTGTAACAATTACAAATCATATACAGGTAATATAAGAATCTACGAATCCTAAAAGGGCAATCTAATTGCAAATAAGTACAAGTACACACTCGTCACCTCGCATACTCGGACTACAATCAACAAGGAAGACTCAATCCTAAGGGGTAGTTCCCCCACACAAGGTTAGTCAAGATACTTACCTCAAAGATGACTACCCGGTACTCGAAAATATACTTCTCGGGCGGAAAAACCTCTGGACGGCTTACAATCAACTAAAACAACTTCAAAATACACATAAAACGTATAAGGAACGATTCCGAATAATAAAGTCTCTATCTTTACAAAATCATAAAATCGACCCAAAAGTCGACCCCCGGGCCCGCACCTCGGAACCCGACAAATTTTACAAATTTTGATTACCCATTCCGATACGAGTTCACCCATACTAAATTTTTCCAATTCCGATAACATTTGGTCTTTCAAATCATGATTTTTCATTTTAGAAATTTTCTTTCAAAACCCACAATTCCCTCAACCCAAAACACAAATTAAATGATGAAAACAAGAACTAATTCATGAAATATAATTAATTCTAGTGGAAGAACACTTACACATTCGATTTGTGTGAAAAACCCTCAAGGAATCGCCAAAAATCGAGTTCTAGAAGTCAAAATATGTTAAAATTGTGAAACCCCGATTTTTGAAAACTTATATTCTGCCCAGGCGTTAAATGAATCGCGATCGCGGAACATGGTTTGCGATCGCGAAGAAGAAAGAAGAAAGCAGCCCAGGTTGTTCATTGCGAACGCAACAAGGAGTTCGCGAACGCAGAGGAGGAGAACAGGAAGCTATGCCATCGCGTACTGAAGAATGCGAACGCGAAGAACAAAGTTTGGGCGACCAGCAGGGACACATCGCGATCGCGAAAGAATCACTGCAATCGCGATGAAGGAAAAATAGTCGGGGCAAATAGAACACTACGCGATCGCGGCTTGGGCAACGCGATCGTGAAAGAGGGCAATAGACACCAAAAACAGCAGTTCAAAAATGGAAGAAAAGGACCCGTAGCCCATCTGAAACACATCCGAAGCCCCCGCGACCCCGTCTAATCACATAAACAAGTGATATAACTTAACACGGACTCGCTCGAGGTTTCAAACCACATAAAACAACACTAAAACGATGAATTAAACCAAAAATCAATGAAATTTCTCAAAACTTCTTTAAACATCAATTTTTTTGCATTTAAAGTCCGAATCACGCCAAACAAATTTCGTTTATTACCAAACTTCACGGATAACACACATAAATCATATCAAACCTGTACCAGGCTCCGGAACCAAGATACAAGCCGGATACCATAGGTTTCACATCAAATTTCATTTTCAAAAGCCTTTATATTTTTCAGAAAGCAATTTTCTTTAAAAATTCATTTCTCGGACTTGGGACCTCGGAATTCGATTCCGGGCATACGCCCAAGTCCCTTATTTTCCTACGGACCCTCCGGGACCATCAAATCACGGGTCCGGGTCCGTTTACCGAAAAAGTTGACCAAAGTCAACTTTATTCAAATTTCTAATATAAAATTATCAGTTTTCACATAATGGCTTAACGGCTACACGCCCGGGCTGCACATGCAAATCGAGGTGAGATAGAAGGAGGTTTTTCACAACCTCGGAACATAGGATTTTCTAGAATATACGGGATGACCTTTAGGGTCATCAAATCCTCCCCCTCTTAAACAAACGTTCGTCCTCGAACGTGCCAGGATTCACCTTGAACTCACCCAATCACTGATTGTACACTTCTAACACATAACCTCGGGTGATCCCACGTCACCCCAACCCACAAAAGCCTGATGAAAAAATCACAACTACAATATAGGCTTCATATCACCACTGATAAGCCTCATACCTCTACTTCTCACCCTATACTCATTTACAAAAGACCAGATTCTAAATCCATATCCGGAATTAGCCTCAATCAGATACATCAACTCATGACTACACCCACAAGGCACGACCACACAACACAGTACATCACACATAGGCTCATATAACACTTTTCATAAAAATAGCTGCCCGAAATCAACTCGACATTGGAAATCAGCCCCACATCAGGAAGAACTCTGTTTCCAAACCCCATAACACTGATAATGATGCAATGAACACGAAGACTTCATTATTAGGCACCCGAAACACCGAGCCACAACTACAACCACCGGGCACACATCCCGCAAACTAAACTAAAGAAACATATAACGAAAACTGAATATGAAAATAGAAACATATAAAGGAACTATCAAACAAGCCCATAGCCACAACTCTCCATCAATACCGACCTACCAAAAGCAATATAACAAGGAAGAAGCAAAGCATATGAACAAATCACAAGGATTCCATCCTGATAAAATTCCACCGTAGTACTCAGCCCGGTCTAAACATATCGAATCCCAAATATCACGAGGACCTCGCCCTCAACTCCGAATCACATACCGAAAGTATATCATACCAAATTAAATTCCTCCACTAATTTATCTCAGCTGATAAACTCATAACGCTATCTGATCTCACATCTCGATGGAATATCAAATCATAACTCGTAAACAAAATACTCGGGAAAATCACATAAAGCTTACCACGAAGAACAACAAGGACTCACTTCCAGCCTCACCACTATCAAGAATGAAATGAACAACGATAGCCCCGGCCTACTACTCATAAAATCTCCCAACAGGATCAAACACAAAATGGAGTGCAAAATATGGAACTCACTCATAAATGAAACAACAACTAAGGGAACTCGTCCCGACCAGCAGAACTATAATGAATTACAACTGATGCCCCTCTGAAACACATCAAAACATACATGTGTGATGATATCTGGCACATCGGCCTCTATTTTACTATATGAAACACAACAATGGGTCGGGTCTCCCCCTCTTAGGGGCCATCTACTAACCTGAATACCCTGCTACCACACACCTACCTGAATCCTGGAACAATCTCTCACCCTGTAGCTAACATCTCCACACTGAAACAATCTCGATGCCGACATGGCTGTGGGAAAACATACAATACGAATCCTCTGAGACCCATGAGTACCTGAAATCCCATGCGAAGCTGGTAATGCAAACTGAGCTGGTTGACCCCTCTCCCTGATCTCGTCTGTCTTCTCGCTCTCGGTCCCATGAGCGCTCTAAATGGCGAGCGATCCCTACTACCTGCTGAAATGAGGCATCCTACTCTAACTCTCGAGTCCCGCTAAACTGAATATCATGCCTGAATCTCCCAAATAACTCTACGGACTCATCTCCCAGCTGAATCAACCAAGCGAAAGTGCATGTCTGGCCCACTCACTGAATCTAACGGCATGCTCCCATAGTGACATAGCTCCCTGACCAACTACTCAAACTCCGTGCGTCGTACATCCCGAAAGAACTAAGTTGCAATGATGTGTGGCTAGAATTCATGGTTTAACACATTAGGTGCCTTAAATTTTATGTGCGTTAATGATGAAAATACACTTCGTATGTGCCTAATGCAGTCTATTTCATGTGTATGTGAAGTGGAGATAGAACCCAAGTTAAATGGATGCGTAAACGTCAAAAATACGCTCAAGAGTCGAAAAGGAGTGAACCGGGCTATAGCCGGGCATTTGGGCTGTAAAGCCTGGTCATACCAGGCTATAGCTGGGCATTTGGGCAATAAAGCCTGGTAGGACCAGGCTTTAGGGGAGCGTTTGAGCCCTAACGCCAGGCCTGGCCAGGCTTTATCCAGGCGTTTGGGCCATAAAGCCTGGTCCCTGGTTTGATCAAATCCGAGTTTTAAAGATTTTAAGTGTTTCCTGGTTCCTACACGTTTAGGGTTTATCCTAAACATATAAATAGACCCAAAAACATAACTTGAATAGGAGATTCCATTAGAGACAAGAGACGCTTGTGGAATACTACTCAGAGAAGCAAAACATTGATTTTTACAGCTTTTATTCATTACTTTGTAGTTTAATTATGCAAGTTATTTTGGAGTTGATTATTATGAGCATGATTAGCTAATTTCTTTAATCTAGGGTTTTGGTGGACATAGTTGGGGGATGACCTTATTGTGATATTGATATAGCTTTGATTGGTTGATTAAACTCTATTTGTTTAACTACGTTCTTGTTGTNGAGTATAGACGAAAGTCATAACCGAGGGTTTAGAGGTTGGATTAGAAATAACGATACCTCGGGTGCAATCTAAAGTGAGCTGTAATGCAATCTAGCTAGCTTAACTTTAGAAAGTGCGTCTAGTAAATTATCATAATTACTTGAGAGAGATTTATGGTAGATAGAGTGTTCATGATTGATAGAGATAACTAATCAAACTATAGGAAGTATCCAAGAAAAAAGTTCACCGACGGGGGAAACCATAATCTTAGACCTTTATTATAATTGTTTACATCATATTGTTAGTTAATCGTTAGTTTATTAATTTTGTCAGTAGAAATAGTAAAACATCACCAATTGATATTCAAAAGTCTTGAGAAAATTGATTAAGTAAAAGTTACGTATTCTCACAGCTTGATTGATACGTAAATTCCCTGTGGGATCGAATCTGGGCATAATACCCCGGATTATAGTTGCAGTGCCCGTTTAGTCTTTCTATAAGACATAGTTGAGCATGATCAAATTTTGGCTCCGTTTCCGGGGAATTAATGGTGTTATCAATTGGAGTTGGAAGAAATAAAAAATTTTGAAATATAGTCAATTTTCTTAAATTTTCATTTATACATTGAAAGTTTAACGTTTGCTAACTTGGTTGTACAGGTGCATGCCTAGAAACTCATCGAGAACTGGTGAAGTAGTTGAAGCCTTATCAGACCTCGAGAAAGTTTTCAAGGCCCTAAATCGGGCCAATCGGAAAAGCAAACAACAACCATCAATTGAACAACTTGAACCCGACATGGAAGATCCAAACAACAGGAAGAACAATGGGGATGGTGTGGTAGACCCAGTTGTGCAGATAGGGGCAGAGGCTCCTTTATATGACTGGGCACAACCCACGGCAGAGAATTTGGCCACTACGATACTAGTCCCTCAGATACAGGCGGAGTCCTTCCAGATTACAAATAATATGCTGCACTTGCTGCAGAACAAGGGACTATTCTCAGGGTCATACATCGAAGACCCCCAGCAGCATTTGAAGAACTTCCTGTCAATTTGCAAAACACAGAGGCATCCAAACGTCACTCATGAGGCAATACAACTGTTGTTGTTTCCATTCTCAGTGACTGGAGCTGCCCAGACTTGGCTAAACTCACTCCCCATCAATTCCATTACCACATGGGAGGAGTTAGTTAAGCAGTTCGTGAACAAGTTTCATCCACCCAACAAGACTGCTCAACAAATTGATGAAATCTTGAGCTTCAGACAGAAACTAGTTGAAACATTGTAGGAGACATGGGAACGATTTAAGGGAATGCTGGTTATCTGTCCACATCATGGTATTCCGGAGCAGATGTTGGGGCAGCATTTTTATATGGGTCTGGCTGATACTGTTAAGGTAAATGTTGATGTTTCAGCTGGTGGAACATTCTTGAGCAAAACGTGGAGAGAAAGTCAGATCTTGCTTGATAAAATGGCACATAATTCAGGATGGACAACAAGGAATGCACCCATTATTCATGTAGTTCAATCAGTGCCATTCGATCCATCAAATACTATTGTAGAGAACATGGCCACCTTGATAACACAGATGAGCATATTAACTAAGAAGGTGGAAGAATCAGGGCAAAAGCAATAGATACAACCAATGGGGGCTTATGCACATCTTGCATTAGTCAACCATTTGGTAACCAGTGGAATGCAGAATGTGATCACCCTCCTTATCCATAAAACATGAATTATGTGTCAAATTATGGAAGCTAGAGATAAGGGGGCAGAACTGGGGTCAGCAAGTTCAACCGTATAGACCACCTCACCAACAGCAGAACAACGGAAGCATGGGTGTCATGAGACCACAAGGTAATGCAGCACCATATCAGAGGCCACAAGGTTATAACCATCAGAATCAACAACAAGCATACTACCCTCATCAGCATCAGCAGGGGGGGAAAGCAAGAAGATGGGTTCTCCAGGTTAGAAGCTATGATGCGGAAGGTTATTGAGCAAAATGCCAAAATCAGTGAGAGAGTAAATGTACATGATGTAGCTATAAAAAATATTGAAGTACAGTTGGGCCAGATATCTATGGCAGTGAACAATCGTCCTCGTGGGACTTTACCTGCAGATACTCGAGTAAATCCTACGGACCAGGGCCCAAGGCAGCTGATGGCAGTGACTCTCCGCAATGGCAGGGACTTAGACTTGGAACTGGAGAAAGCTCGCGAAAGAAGGCAGACTGAGACAGTGGTACCCATGCCGATTGAACTTGATGATTCAACAAACTTGACCAAGGTAACAGTGCAACCTATTGAAGAAGAACCCAGTGCACAAAGTGAGACTGAAAAAGAAGTGGAGCTTGCCCAGAAGCCGGTAGTTGAGGTGGAAGCTTAGAAAGAAAAGTCCCAAATCACTGGGAAAAAAACACCGCTAGCTCCATTCCCTCAGAGGCTGGCCAAATACCAAAAGGATGAACAATACAAAAAGTTCTTGGACATGCTAAAGCAAATACAGGTAAATATCCCATTGATTGATGCATTGAAGGAAATGCCTGGTTAGTTTAAAATGATGAAGGACTTGATGTCCAGAAAATTTGACTTCCAAGATCTGGCTACTGTCACCCTTACTCAGACTTGTAGTGCGGTGGTGACGCATCCTATTGCTGAAAAGTTGTCTGACCCAGGGAGTTTTACAATTCCTTGTACCATTGGCAACTTAGCTTTCGCCAAATCTCTATGTGACTTGGGGCCAGCATTAATCTGATGCCGCTGGCCATATATAAAAGACTGGGGATTGGTAGAGCCAGACCAACTTCAATGTTATTGCAGCTAGCTGACAAGACGGTAAGAAGACCGTCAGGCATTCTGGACAATGTATTGGTGCAAGTGGGGAAGTTTGTGTTCCCTGCTGATTTTGTGATTCTAGATTGTAAAGTGGATATGGAAATTTCCATAATCTTGGGAAGGCCATTCTTGGCCACAGGCAGAGCCCTTATCGATTGTGAGATAGCTGAACTTAAGATGAGGCTCAATTATGAAGAAATCACTTTCAACATGCAGAAGTCTATGAGGCGACCAAGTGAGTTCTCCAACTGCTCTCTTATTGATGTCGTGAACGTGATCCCGGAAGAAGATGATGCGTCCCTGACTGTTGGGGACCCTTTTACTGAATGTTTGATGGATCTAGATGATATAAACGGTGAAGAACTAGCAGATTGGGTGTTAGCACTTGATGAAAAAGGGGTATGGCCAAAGGTTCTCGAGTTTGAGTTACTATACGTAGAGGAAAGAGAGAGCCCGCCAGCCAGGCCATCTATTGAAGAACCACCCAGGTTGGAACTGAAACCACTGCCACCTTATCTGGTTAATAGGAACAAAGAACCCATGGATGATGACGTACAAGAAGTGCTAGTGGAGAAGGCCAGACTGGATTTTGAGGATGTCGATGTGGTAGAAAAGATAATAGAGTTAACCAAGGACATTGATGATACATATTTTGTTGACTCTAGTGTCATTAGTGTTGAGGATGTTGGTACACACTCCAACCATGTTTTCACATTGTGTTTGGATGATGATATAAAAATAGAGTCACCCGAACTACTTGAGGAGCCAAGGAATAAAGAACAAGATGCCTACATTCTGGAATTCTTCTTGCCAGAAAGTCGGGAATACACATCTCATCGAAAGGCCAAGAAGCGCAGATTACTACATTTTTTTATTGGGCCAGGCAGATTTGTTCCACCACCCCAGGAGCATGATCATAGATCAGAATCAAAACTTGGGATCCAATTCATAAGTTCAAGGTGGAGGCATAAAGTGATTCAAGCATTTGCTCGAAGGAGCATGGAAAATAAAAACTAATGGAAAGGATGTCGACGCGACTAGAGCAGGGAGTTTCTTGCACCTTATTTTTATTTCTTATTTTGTCTATATGTGATGCACTGAGGACATTGCATGATTTAAGTGTGGGGTGTTGTACATATTTGTTGTGAGTTGTTGTGTTTAGTGTGTTAGTAGTTTTAGTTGTTCATGTTAGTAAGTAAGTTTTTCTTTTTTGTAAGTTTTGTAGTTTTTTTCTGTTAGTCTTTTTTTAGAAAATATGTGGACTCTTCCTGACGATGGATCTCCTAGACAGTTTTCTTGAGGGAAGTCAGTTTAGAGAAAATACCAAAAAGATTTTTATTTTAGGTAGTGTAGTAATTTCCCCTTGGTTTTTCTTTGGACCACGGTTCTTTTCCAAGGGTTTTAAATTGAACCGGGTGTAGGTAGTTTTTAATTTTTAGGAGTAGTAACCATATGGTTGAGAAATTAATTGTAGCAATATCTCGGAACTTTGTGATTCCTTGAGAATAGTCAGTACATTGGTTGTGACGCTTAAGCTCAATTTTTTGACTCTAGGATAAATACCTTAGATCATGGTTTCTTAAATTTGCTTAACTGCTTTAACTGGAGTGTCGTGATAGATCTAATCCTGAGTAAGTTATGTGCCATGTGTGTATGAGGTTAGTATGTTATTATGTGCATTGCATTTGATGTCTAGAACTTGCCCCGTGTGTGTGCAAAACAGATAGTAGTTTGTTCAGTCTTGGAAGTGATAGAGGTGTTTCTTTGTTGAGCCGGCTATGTATATTTTACCCGCCTAATTGTTATGTATCGTAGTTAACCCCATTGAGCCTATAATCGTGTTTCTTTGGCAACCAATTACAAGTCATACCCCTTTGTTTGAATCGATCATATATTTGAACCTTGTCACCTCTCGTAAGCACGGGAAATGTGATGAAATATGGAAAAACTAAAATGTGGGGTGGTAGGTTGGTTTTTTTAGGGGAATAATTGAAATAAGGAGAAAGGTGCATTGTTTTGAAAAGTAAGAGTCACTTGAAAAAAAAAAAAA
>ML438372.1:2210-43062 GCA_005239525.1 Nicotiana knightiana | reverse complement strand
CTTAGACCTTTATTATAATTGTTTACATCATATTGTTAGTTAATCGTTAGTTTATTAATTTTGTCAGTAGAAATAGTAAAACATCACCAATTGATATTCAAAAGTCTTGTGAAAATTGATTAAGTAAAAGTTTCGTATTCTGACAGCTTGATTGATACGTAAATTCCCTGTGGGATCGACTCTGGGCGTAATACCCCGGATTATATTTGCAGTGCCCGTTTAGTCTTTCTATAAGACATAGTTGAGCATGATCATGCAACCTCCCTCAAAGCATCTCCGAAAGCTGAATCCATGCTAGTGAAGCTAACTCGGCCAGGTGACCCCATCTCATATGATGTCTCTACTGATCAACCCACTACTCTGGACCTGAGATGTGACAAAAGCAATCTCGCTCGTCTCCACAATACCTGAAGTACAAAGAATATAGTGACACTCCTCCATGAAACCCTTGGCATTATCTGCCGCCAATCCACTGAAAGATAGAAGGGTGGTACTTCCAGTACCCTTCAATTCCAAGGTATTCGCCCTGCGATTCTACAACCCTGACCATGGCGGAACTGAAACCAGATGTTGTGTTGTCATAACAACTAGAACCTGACCAATATGATCTCGCTACTCTAGAGTGTAGACGGTGGGAGTCTGAATTCCTTCCCTGATATGTGAAGCAATTGGTGCACTAGAATCAACCCTGCCTGAGTCAATGTACCACTTATACTCAAAACTGCACTCAGGTCTCCTGAAGTCCTAGGTAGCAATAGGCACCCCCAGTACTTGTTCCCCAACTAGAACTACTGGCGACTCATCAACGGCTGCTCTGGTAGGCATCTTAACTACGGAACGCGCTCCTCATTGGCCTCTGTCTCTGACCCTTGCGACACTTGCTTCGAGGTAACATCATCAGGAACTGTCATTCGTGTCCTCACCTATCGGTGAGAGAATGGAACGATAATTTCAAACTTCAAGATCAATAAACTCGCACGATAGGAATAAAGGAAGTTAAATTGTTCTAATAGTTCTGTAGCCTCTCGAAGATAAGTACAGACGTATCCGTAATGATCCGCAAGACTCTACTAAACTCACTTATGACTCGTAGCACCTATTGTCACACCTCTTTTTTCCGCGACCCCCGATAAATAAAGGGTAATAAGAGAATTTTTCCACTTTAAGTGACATTATTCAGATTTGGGATTTATTTTAGTTTCAGAGTCACCACCTGGATTTTTTATGGTGTTCCGGGACACCAGTTATTTATTAAAATCCCAAATCGAGGAAATTTTGACTCTGTTTTGAGTTGTCTGCGACCAGAAATCCGAGTAAGGAATTCTGTCAACCCGGGAGAAGGTGTTAGGCATTCCCGAGTTCTGTGGTTCTAGCACGGTCCCTTAACTATTAATATTTGGCCTAAATTATTTGATTATTTATGTGTTTTAAACCTATTGTGCTTTTAGCCTTTTTCACTTGTTAGTCGCTTTCAATATTTATGGATCTATCTTGAAATAAGCCACGATGGCGTGCACTTATTTGTTTTTGGACACATTATAACTACGCCACATGAAATGCACCCGCAATTACAAAGTGTGATTTTTATTATAGTTTGAAGTTGAAGACGGGGACATGAGTTGTCGCACCCGAATGTAGATTACGTGGTCAAGACTATGGTTATGATGGCTTTATAGTTCCTATTCGAGGCGATGTTCATTTTCTTTATGCTTTCCATTTGAGGGAGCATTTTTAGTTTAAAATCAATTAGGATGTTTATGGATTTATCTTGGACAAGTTACGATGGCGTACACTTGTTGTTTTTTAGCACATGGAAAAAACGTCACATGAAATGCACCCGTGATTGCTACGTGCATTTTATTAGTTGTTTAGAGTTAAGGGTCGAGGGCATGAGTTGCCACTCCCGAGTGTAGGTTAAGGTAATTTGAGGTAATACTCAATTGTTGTCAAGTTTCAAAGTAAATGTTTTCATTCTACCTAAGGATTACCTAAACTGATGTTCAATAGCCTAAAGATAACATGTTTTGGGCTATGGCCACATTTAAGCCCCAAACTGTATCACTTTAGGCCATCCTAATTAGGTCATTTGGACATGATTCAAAAAACAGTTAAGAACAAACATGCTAACACATCTCACATCTATATGGTAATAAATAAGGCAAATTTGAATTGTGAATATAATGTTACATGTACAAGATTTCTTTACCATTTGATCTACTCATATATACTAAACAAGAGTATTTATACATAGCTCATGGATCCAACATGGAACTTTGTCTTAAATTTTGTGACAGAACAACCTTAAAAAACTGAACTAAGCCATGGTTGCTTTTATTTAGAGCGGACAGTCTAAGAAAAAACCCAGATTTTAGATTATATCTTTTGATAATTGATTTGAAACCCATTTGTGTTCAGTATTGAGAAATTTACAGCGGATTTTGTAAATGAAAATACTCCTCATGCTAATTGAAAATAGAAGAGAAAAGGACTGGTTACAGATTGTTTAACATAGTTAATGGGTCTAACATTCCAGGCCCCATAGCCTAAAATTCAGACACTATCAGGCTCAATTGGGCCATGTTCCCGAGTCTGGCCCAGCTCGGGTGACCTTAGCAGGTCTGGCCCATAAGTACTATAGTAATAAACATTTCAGATTTAAGAAAAATACAACTGATCATAAATTTTATATAGTTCAGTCCATATTTACAACTAAAAAAAGGTGAAATGTATATAGAAGACTGTAGATATGCTATTACATTACTCCTAAACCATAATAATACTGATTTTTACTAATAGGAAAAATAAAGAAGGGAAAACAAAACTAGTTGCTGCTCCTGTGCAAGCCAGCAAACATGTCCTTCGAAGACTTAAACCTGCATTTTTCAATGTTAATCTAAAATTATAAGTCCAAAGTTTGAGTACTTGGACAGTATTAACGACAGACCTTTGGGCATTTTGCGAGACGAATCTAGCCATAAAAGGAAGCTAGATTCAACATTAGTGATTCCATAGGAGAACAAAATATGTTCATGCCTTTTTATGGACTGAATCTAACCATAGAAAGGGTTAGATTCAAACCCAATGATATCACTTTGTTTAGACTCTTAACAGTCATCTTTATGTTATGAAACAGATTTTAGTAAGCATTTATTCAAATACTTTGACTACTATGGGAATTTTGAGGAGTGAATGCGACTATTTTGTGACTTCAGATTCACTTTCCTAAAGCTCCTTCTCATTACACACTTGTATCCTTTGAAGGATAATTTTCAGCAAAGCTAAACTACTGTTATGCACTATCAATGGGGTGAATTTGACTATTAGGAAGTCAGATTCATCTACCCTAGTGCCGACTTAACATAATTCCAAACCATATAGAGGAGTGATTATTTAGGCATTTTAGAGGATGAATCTGACCATTCAAAGGTTCAGATTCCTCACTCTAATGTCTTTCTTAATTTCATATTTTATACCCCTTAAGAGGGTAAACTTCAGCCAACCATACTAATGTTTGTGCACTACTAAGGGGTGAATTTGACTATTATGAAGTCATATTCATCTACCCTAATGCCAATATCCTTAACTATCTAGAGACTTGCTTATTGAATCTCTTTATTGACCAAAGAGACTCAATAGAAAGCATATTTTTGCATTCTTATTGATAGAATCTGACCATAGAGAAGATCAGATTCAACACCCTAATGCAGCTTGTTTCCTAATATAGAACTATGAGTACTTACCACATTTATATACATATAATCTGAAGCAAACAATCATGCACCAGCAGGAAAAATTAGGACATTACCTATCACACTTACAGAGTCATTATCAGGCCAATAAAAATCTACACAGTCACATCTAACAAAACAGAAACAGTAACTTCATTTATCAAGAACAGCCAGTTTTATACAGTGAGTAGAAAATGAGAATTTTAGCCCAAAAATTTCATTAAGAAGAGATGAGCTGATACATACCTTTTAAGAGAAAAACAGCAAAGAGACTTGACAAAATAAAGGTCAAGTATGAATAATAAACAGTAAGAAGGAAGAGAAATCATCAGCAGCAAACAGAAACCCAAAGAAAACCCAGTAGCCTAGCAAGAATTGATCCAGAAATCTTGAGTAAGAATGCTTAAAACTCCCAAAATCAGAGTCTTAAAGTAAAAGAAACATGAGCTGAGCACTAGACCATGTATTTATGAACTTGATTCCAAGGGAAATCAGATTTTTTTTTGTTTTTCTACCAATACGTTTTTTTTTGAAATTTTTGTTTATCAATGAGAAAATATTTTGATTCTTTCTGTATTTTCAGAATGTATTAGCAACTAAGAGAGGTTGAAAGAATGTTTTTCAGAGTGTCAAAAAAAATCCTCTTGTCTAAAGGGAGGGGCGTCTATTTATAGGAGACTTGGGAATGGGATATCCTTTGGTATATTCCTAATTCATTAGGCTGAAGAGGGTACATGTACAGCTGTCCACCCTATCCTTTTGGGACAGCTTCCCCTTTCCAGAACATTCCAGCCTTGGAAAAGACCTTTCTACCCTTAAAAATCTGATTTCCTAATCTACATTACGTGTTGTACCCCTTGGAGTCCCTGAATTTACCATTGGGTAATCAAGGCTAAAACTCACTTGGGTTATTGTTTAACTATAGTTAACTAACACTAGTTAGGTCCCATATGTGACTACTAGTTATTTTTTAACCAAGGTTAGGTCAACTAATTAGGTTAACTGATTAAAGCTCATATTAGTCAAACTAAGTTTAGCTTGCTACTTAAGGTAAGTTGATCAATTCAATTCTTAAGTTAACTGATTTAGTTTGGTGAATTTTACTTAATTACCTAAAATCAGAAACTTAATTAACTAATAAGCCTAGGTCAACTAATTTGTTTTAGTTAGTTAATCTTAAACTAATTATTTTAGACAGATTTTAGGATTTAGTTAATTACTTAAGAGACTATTAGACTTAGGTTAGTTAACTTAGGTCTTTAGGCTTAGGATAATTAAAGGAAGTTGGTTAAGTTAACTAGTTCATTTTGTTTAAAGGAGTCGACTAAGTTAAATCAATTATTGGGTTTCAGGTGAGTCTTATGCTATGTTAACTATTAGTCAATAAACAACTTCATTCTAATCTAATTAACTAATAGCTAAACCTTCATTGTTTTATCAAAGGTTAATTGATTTTAGATTAATTAATTACTTTAGGTTAGTTAAAATAATTTCTTAGACTTAGTTTATCTTCTTGTATTAAGGCCTGCTTTAGCTTCTACTTGGGTTTAGGTAGGGCTTAGTTTGTTTAGGTTAACTAAATATTCCAATCTAAACTAAGAGTCGAAATTAGGTTATCCCATGGTTAATTGGAAGTTAACACCTAGTTGTGACTACTAACATAGGCAACAAAATCAAGGGCTAAATCAAATGACGACCTCAGGCAATACATGATCAAACGACTGATCAATATGCAGCAAAGGTTGTTGCATTTTCACAGGAAGATGCAATATTAGCATTTCAGCATATGAATTCAAGGATGTAACAACTAGTTCATTCATGCTCGTTCTTGACAAAAAGTTCATAAACAACATATGCCTAAAAATCAGTAAAGAAAAAATAAACTGAAACCTATTACTAATCTTGGTTACACCATAGTTAAATCACACGAAAATAGTGATAAAGAACCCTAAGCTAGATATATTTGGGTCTTTAAACTAAGAACAAGAATAAACAGGAACAAGTTGACAGAGATGATAAACAAAAAATCACACAGTGGTACAAAAACAGTGATTAAACCAATGTATTCATGCAAGAAATAGATAGGAAGGGGGGAATACCCGTTTAAAAGGAATTGGCCGGAAAAAATAAAGTCGTCGTGCTTGACCGGATCCCGGCGGGGCTTGGAAATGATCCAAACCCACATGAATCAATAGCTCTCATCAAGAGCTATTGACTCATGAATCTTTGAACCATTAGTTGTTCTTGAATCAGCCGGACATGGGGTTTTAGGGCTTCAGGTTTCTTAGATCTAAGAACGGATGATTTTGGCTAGGATTTTGGAGGAATCAACGACGGGAGGTGACTGAGGAGGAGGAGGAGAGTGTCTGGTGAATATTTGGTCCGAATTGGGTGAAGCTCCGCCGCCGGAGGCGATTTCCGGAAGGCGGAGGGTGGCGGCTAGGGTTTGGTGTTTAGAGAGAAGTGAGAGAGACGGACATGAGGGTGTTTGGGAGGGTGTTAGACTTTGAGTTCAAGAGGGTAGGGGTTTTTTATTGGAACAGTCTTATACTTAAAGGCTGGGGGGTTGCGAGTCGTTGGATCAAGAAGATCTAACGGATGGAGATGAAGCAGGGTTTTAAACAGGGTCGTTTAGGAGACAGGGGGTTTGGACCAGGAAACGTTTGGGTTGGGCTGGAGTGTATTGGGTAGTGAGAAAGGGGGTTTGGGCCTGGGTGCATTGGCCCAGGTCCGATTTTGTCTTTAGGAACACTTAGGTTAAGTAACTAATTAAATCATTCTAATTAATTAAAATTAATTTCGACCTAATTTCATACAATTATAACTTAATTAATGAGTGAACTAACGTGAGACTATTAGTTTTAATACTCATAATTATTTAAAGAACGGATTTGTAATTTTCCTAATAAAATGATTGAATTAGGCAAATTAAACTAAAAAAACTTACTTATAAAAATTTTAAAATGTTTTGTTATTATCATAAATTTTAAAAGATGACGTATGACCATACAATGCAAATAATTCACGAAAAACAATTAAGTTTAATAAAATTCCATAAAAATTGAATTATTTATCAAATTTGTAGGAGTATCTAATAGGGGAAAAATTACATGCTCACAGTTGCCCCTATTTTCTGGGAAATACGAAGAGTTTTCGGGCAAAGACAAAGTGTGCAGCAATAAACGACTTTTACCCATTCATATGCTCCATCGTGAAGCGTTTTTGAAAAGTTTGACCGAACCCTGCTTCAAAGGTTGCCTACATATTCTTGGCTATAAAGGAATCAGGTCAGTGTAGTTCTGGAAGTTTTGGTAGCTGGGACTACCGAGTAACTATGGTTTCACTGCGGTTGTTGTTGTTACTGCTGCTGATCTCCTTATTACACCTGATGCGAGACTAAATTGCATAGTTTAACATGTGATATACCTTACATTTTATGCGCATTAATGATAAAATTACACTTGTTATGTGCTTAATGGAGTTATTTCATGTGAAGGTGAAGTGGAGATGGAAACGGAGCTAAAAAGATGCAAATACGTCGAAAAATACGCGAAAAGAGACACCCGGGCGATAGCCGGGCGACAGAGCCAAACACACTGACCCTGCCAGGCGTTTGGGCTGAAATGCCAGCCCCACCCTGGCGTTAGCCAGGCGTTTGGGCTAAAACGCCAGCCCTGGCCTGGCGTTAGCCAGGCGTTTGGGTCCANTTGTGATATTAATATAGCTTTGATTGGTTGATTAAACTCTATTTGTTCAACTACGTTCTTGTTGTAGTTGATTGAAGGGCCCTCAATTAGCTGTGCCTATTTATTATGTATCTACTTGAGAGAGAGTGCATATTTAGGTAATTGTTTGAACAACACCACTCCCAGAGTATAGACGAAAGTCATAACCGAGGGTTTAGAGGTTGGATTAGAGATAGCGATACTTCGGGTGCAATCTATGTGAACTGTAATGCAATCTAGCTAGCGTAACTTGAGAGAGTGCGTCTAGTAAATTATCATAATTACTTGAGAAAGATTTATGGTAGATAGAGCGGCCATGATTGATAGAGACGATTAATCAAGCTATACGAATATCCGAGAAGTAAATTCACCAGCGGGGGAAACTATAACCTTAGATTTTTATTACAATTGTTTATACATTAGTATAGCTAATATTTGCTTTTAATCTTTGGTATTAGTAATTTAACAAACATCAGGTGACAGCTGAGTACTAATTTAAACAGCCTGCTTGATACGTCAATTCCCTGAGGGATCGACTCTGGGCAAAATACCCCAGGATTATATTTGCAACGCCCGTTTAGTCTTTATAGAAGACATAGTTGAGTGTGATCAACACCCAAGTACAAAACGAAGGACTAACTAAAACCTATCAGCTGCTAAATTACAAGATTCTTATCTAGGACTTGGTCTTGAGTCTTGATCTTTTGCTGATTCTGGCCTGGATCCTGATGATTGTTAGTCGCAGGTGCTGGTTTTGTATTGTCGTTCCTCGGATCAAAGCAGGACATACTGGACGGATGACTTCAATCTCGTCCTGAATAGTCCACATCTTCCCCGTTTGTGCACCTTTGGATTCAATCTTCTTTTTCTTCTTTTTTGTTTTGTTATTTTGGATCGAAACTTCTTCTTTGGTCGTCTCGAGTTCCAATGTTCTAGAAACGTAATCTGCACAAAATCAAAACAAAAGAATGAAATTTTCTGCCCCAGTTTTCACTAGGAAAATTTCGTGAGTTATTGTAATAAAATCTATGCTATTTTATTATTGAAAGCAATAAAAGGCCGGGACCTGTGTACCCGGAGTGAATGCAGACTAGGGGTGGATACCCTATGCCTGAAAGGTGAAATCAACTAGGGGTTGGAGACCCTATGTTGGAAAAGATCGACAGGTCATGCTGTCGTCAAGAAGAGATCACCAAGTTATGCTGGTGTCTGGGGAAGGATCAACAGATTATGTTGTTGTCACAACAGAGATCACTGGGTTATGCCAATGTGTAGAGATAATCAACAGGTTATTCTTTTGTCAGGAAGATCACCAGGTTATGCCGGTGTCTGGGGAGGTCAACAGGTTATGTTGTTGCCTGGGGAAAAGAGATCACTGGGGTTATGCCAGTGTCTGGAGAAGAAACGATCATCGGGTTATGCTGGTGTCTGGAAAGGTCAACAGGTCATGCTGTTGCCTGAAAAAGAGATCACTGGGTTATGCCAGTGTCTGAAGATGATCAACAGGTTATGTTGTTGTCAGGAAGATCACCAGGTTATGCCAGTGTCTGGAAAGGTCAACATGTCATGTTGTTGCCTGAAAAAGAGATCACTGGGTTATGGCAGTGTCTGAAGATGATCAACAGGTTATGATGTTGTCAGGAAGATCACCAGGTTATGCCGGTGTCTGGAGAGGTCAACAGGTTGTGTTGTTGCCTGGAAAAGGGAGTGATCAACAGGTTATGTTGTTGTCAGGAAGATCACCAGGTTATGCCGGTGTCTGGAGAGGTCAACAGGTTGTGTTGTTGCCTGGAAAAGGGAGTGATCAACAGGTTATGTTGTTGTTAGAAAAAGAAGAGATCACCAGGTTATGTCGGTGTCTTCTTGGGTGCAGGACCCTATGTTGGCATCAACTGAGGACTGGGATATCCTTGGTTGGAAAATGTTTGGCTAGGGGTTAAGGACCATATGCTACTTTACAGTATTCAACTGCATTTCTTCTTTTTTATATATATGCGGGAAAAGATTTTTGGAGGAAACTTCCCTTTCTTTTGGAGTCAATGATGCAAAGCTCCTTCTAGCTCTTGCGCAATTCTTTTTATCGCACCTTCTTTTTGCACGGTTGCTTTTGCACCTGTTTCCTATTTTCAAACAAAGAACAATTTGTTAGTTTGAAACGGTGGTTGGTTTTGCGACCTTGATTTTCAACTGCTTGATCTCAGTTCTTTTGATGAAGATCTCAACCACTTGCTTGCTTGTTTGCTTTCTGGGGATTGGGTTTCATCTCTAATCCCGGGGGCCTTGGCTTTCCAGATTTTGCCATGGCGATCGGTCACGTGGGACCCAATATTTTAGTTTGCCTTTGTAGGCTTTTCACTTGCTTTTCTTTTGGATTTCCAGAGTATTGGGGGGGGGGAGTTTTGGCCCCTCAAATTCTGTTGCGACGATTAGTCGCGTGGGACTTAACCTTTCCAACTTTATTTCGCGTTTATTGGCTTTTCATTCTTGACTTTTCTTCCAACTGTAACTTTGGGTCATTTGGAATATTTCGGCTTTTCAAACCCTGCCAAGATGGTTAGCCACGTGGGAATCAACTTTTCAACTTCATTCATCTTTCTAGGCACTTTAATTTGATTTTCTCCTTTCAAGGGTTTAGAGTTTGAAGTATCGACCTCTATGGCCAGTCGAGATCGACTCGATGCCTCTGACGAGGCTGGGTACCTTTTTCATGTTAGCCCGTGTCAAATGAGAGCCCTGTAAATCAGTCTTGCCATCTTTTCTTTGCCTTAGTTTCGGAATAGAGTTAGACCGAAAGGGATTCAAAATGAAAAATAAACGATAGAATGGACAACTAATTTAAACAAAAGGTGTCCCTTCCGGGGAAAGGGAAGAAGGACTTGTCTGGAGTGCATGCGGACCTCAATGAACATGACATGCCCTTTGGACTGGATGACCGATCCGTGTAAACTGTTCGACTCTAAGAAATTCATCACAACTATCACCTCGAGATTGAGAAACCTTGCCCCGAACTGTGTCCATATTAGTGATCCATTTTCCTTTTTGATTAGTGGCGCCCTTTGCGGATTTTCACCGACTAACGTCTCTCATTTCTCTTCTTATCGTTGCCTTGTAGTGCTCTTTGCGAGTTTTCACTAACAAGATTCTCTCATTTTTAATTTCTTTGCCTACCGTCGCCTTACGGTGCCCGTGTGGGTTTTCACCAATAAGTCTCTCTCATTTTGTTTCTCTCATTTGCTTGCACCAGATTCGACACTGTATCCTCTAACTATAAGCATGTTTACCAATTGATCGGAAAGACTTGAAAAGGGTTTTGGTGCAAAGAATTTGTATTGAATTACAACTTTGGAACCCCTCCGGCGACACATTGCCGAATCTCCACATTTGCCCCAGCTTAAACTCTTGGGAAAAATGTGGATTTTTATTTTGGTGTGACTGAACCACAAGGAGAGGCTGCCTACGTATCCTTTCGGAATCAAGTCGAACGTAGTTCAGGAAACTTTTGTTGTTGTTTTTTGTTTTTGTTTTTTTTAACATCTCTTTTTCTCCAATAACACTTTCGGGTTCCAAAGAGGGTAATCAAAGAAGAGTAACCGGCTCAAAGGGTTTGCAAAAGGGTTAATGTTGTTTGGGTAGCGGGAATGAAAGCCTTCGTCATCCCAACTGGAGAGAATTTGAAAATATATAGAGGATCAAACATAGTACCTTTTGACGGCATCTGCATTGACATCCGCTTCAGGGTCATTTCCTTTGATGTCCCCCATGTATACGCTCCATTTGGTAGCAATTTCCTTATGATGTACGGACCTTGCCAGTTTGGGGCGGATTTTCCTTTCGCTTCTTCGTGGTGTGGGAGGATACGTCTTAAAACGAGTTGCCCTACTTCGAAGTTCCTAGGTCGGACTTTCTTATTGTAAGAGCGGGCCATTCTTTGATGGTATAATTGTCCGTGGCACACTGCGGCCATTCTTTTCTCATCAATCAGAGTTAATTTCTCCAGTCGGGTCTTGACCCACTCATTGTGTTCAATTTCTGCTTGGACAATAACCCGAAGGGAAAGAATTTCGACTTCAGCGGGTATTACTACTTCAGTGCCATAAACCAATAGGTAAGGGGTAGCTCCAACCGATATACGCACGGTCGTGCGATATCCCAACAATGCAAAAGGCAACTTTTCATGCCATTGCTTGGATGTTTGAATCATTTTCCCAAAAATTTTCTTGATGTTTTTGTTTGCTGCTTCAATGGCGCCATTTGCTTTGGGCCGGTAAGGGGTCGAGTTGCGGTGTGTTATCTGGAACTGTTCACATACCTCCCTCATCAAGTTACTGTTTAGATTTGCAGCATTGTCGGTAATGATAGTTTTTGGGATACCAAAACGACAGATGATATTAGCATGCACGAAATCCACCACCACTTTCTTAGTGACAGCTTTGAACGTGATGACCTCGACCCATTTTGTGAAATAGTCGATAGCAACCAAAATGAATCTGTGCTCGTTTGAGGCCCTTGGCTCGACTGGCCCAATGGCATCCATTCCCCAAGCAACAAATGTCCAGGGTGCCGACATAGGATGCAGTTCTGATGGGGGCGCATGGATTAGGTCACCATGTATTTGACACTTATGGCACTTCCGGACGAAACCAAAATAATCTTTCTCCATGGTCATCCAATAATATCCAACCTGCAAATTCTCTTTGCGAGGACGTACCCATTCATGTGGGGACCGCATTCTCCTGAATGGACCTCGCCCATGATCCTTTCGGCTTCTTTGGCGTCTACACATCTTAACAGATTTAGATTGGGAGTCCTTTTATACAGTACTTCCCCACTTAGGAAGAAACTGCTAGCGAGCCTTCGGATGGTTCTCTTTTGGTCTCCGTTGGCCTGCTCGGGATATTCTATTGTCTTCAAAAATCTTTTAATATCATGATACCATGGTTGGACATCGGGTTTTACTTTGACCGTGTTGCAATAACCATGTATTTCCTTGATTTGGATCTCTAATGGGTCTATGCGAACATTACCCGGACAGGGCAGCATTGCCGCTAGGGTGGCCAGCGCATCGGCTAACTCATTGTGGCACCGAGGAATATATCTGACCTCGACGGCTTTGAATCGCTTACTAAGATTCTCCACATGCTTTCTGTAGGGAAGGAGTTTAACATCTCGAGTTTCCCACTCTCCCTAAGCCTGCTTAATGATCAAATCAAAGTCTCCCGTGATCAACAATTCTTCTACATCCATGTCAATGGCCATGTTCATGCCCATTATACAAGCTTCATATTCAGCAGTATTGTTTTTGCAGAAGAAACGGAGGGGGGCCGTGGCAGGGTAGTGTTCCTGTGGGTGAAATCAAGATCGCCCCTATCCCGATACCTTTCGCATTGGCTGCTCCGTCGAAGAACATTTTCTAGGTGTCAGCACCTTCCGAGATTACTTCGACGGAGTTGATTTCTTCATCCGGAAAATACGTGCTCAAGGGCTGGTATTCATCATCAACCAGATTTTCAACTAGATGATCGGCCAATGCTTGAGCTTTCATAGCTGTGCGAGTGACATAGACAATATCGAATTCTGTGAGCAAGATTTTCCATCTCGCTAATCTCCCGGTGGGCATTGGCTTTTGGAATATGTATTTCAAAGGATTCAGCCTCGTGATGAGGTAGGTGGTATAAGCCAATAACTAATGTCGGAGCTTCTGAGCAACGCAAGTTAGAGCGCAACAAGTCCTTTCTAACTGAGAATACTTGGCTTTGTAGCTTGTGAACTTCTTACTTAAGTAATAAATGGCCTGCTCTTTCTTTCCCGTTGCAACGTGTTGCCCGAAAACACACCCAAAAGATTTTTCTAACACCGTCAGGTATAGGAACAGAGGTCTCTCTGGTTCTGGTGGGACTAACACTGGAGGATTTGACAGATATTCTTTGATCTTGTCAAAAGCGTCCTGGCACTCGTCTGTCCATTTGATGGCCGCATCTTTTCTCAATAGCTTGAATATAGGCTCGCATGTGGAGGTCAACTGAGCGATGAACCTGCTGATGTACTTCAACCTACCCAACAGACTCATGACTTCCTTCTTGGTTCTTGGGGGTGGGAGATCCCGGATAGATTTTATCTTTGTTGGGTCCAGCTCAATGCCCCGTCGACTGACTATAAATCTCAGTAATTTTCCGGATGGAACTCCGAAAGCGCATTTGGCTGGGTTTAATTTCAAATCATATCTGCGCAGGCATTCGAAGAATTTCCTCAAATGCTGCACATGGTCACTTTGGGTTCTGGACTTAATGATCACATCATCCACGTACACCTCAATCTCCTGATGCATCATGTCGTGAAATATGGCGGTCATGGTCCTCATATAAGTTGCCCCAGCGTTCTTTAAACCAAACGGCATGACCCGGTAACAGTATGTTCCCCAGGGTGTAGTGAAGGATGTCTTTTCTGCATCTTCTTCATCCGTCAACACCTGGTGATATCCAGCATAGCAATCGACAAAAGACTGTACCTCGTGTTTATCACAATTGTCAACTAGGATGTGTATGTTCGGTAGTGGACACATACTCAGATCCCGGTAGTCGACACATACTCGAAGCTTTCCGTCCTTTTTAGGCACCAGAACCACATTGGCCAGCCAGGTGATGTATTGGACCACTCGGATTACTCCACCCTTTAGTTGTTTAGCGACCTCTTCTTTGATCTTGTCACTCATGTCTGTTTTAAATTTCCTCTGCTTTTGTTAGACAGGTGGATGACCGGTGTAGGTTGGCAATTTGTGTACCACCAAGTCCATACTTATTTCGGGCATGTCGTCGTAGGACCAAGAAAATACGTCTTTGAATTCAAATAGGAGTTGAATCAAGGCGTATCTAGTCTTTTCATCCATGTGGACGCTTATCATGGTTTCTCAAATCTCTTCTTCATTGCCCAAGTTAATGGGTTCTATTTCGTTTAAGTTTGGCTTAGGCTTATTCTCGAACTGTTCCAATTCTCAATTTATTTCCCTAAAAGCCCCTTCTTCGTCATATTCCAGTTCTTGATTCATTATTTCGAGGTTAGATGGTGTATTAAGATCAGAGCATGAAGTCCGCAACCATGTCATGTTTTTTAAAGCCGCATTATTGGGACTGGAAAAAAATAAGAAAAGTAAAAAACAATCAGAAAGAATAATAGACGATGAAATTTTGATTTCATTTCATTGAATTTGAACGTAGGAGGGTTTACATCGGAATTTAAAGGCAAGAATTTAAAAGCACTTGAGTTACACCCTGAAATAACTCATAGTGCAGAATAGAGTAGCCTTCCAGTTTTGCAACTTGGCGTCAGGCCCCATATCCTGTACTTCCGCAGTGCTGGAGCCTTCTTCTGGTTGGACCATATGGGCCTCATACAACATCTGCCTCATTGCTCCGCATATTTCTTCTATTTCTTCGGCCGTGAAATCCTCTTCCTCTTCCTCCACGTATTTTGGCTTGACAAATGATGCGGTGATGTGTGGGATCGGCTGAGGCAATACCCAATTATTTTTCTTACGTTGGTCAGCCCAGTGTTCATCGTCGGGGGTAGCTTGAAACCCTATGCCAAAAAACTTTTTATTGGTAGGCACAGTGAAGGGTTCTTGAATGCCTTGCAAGGACACCCCGAGCCCTTTTCCAGGTGTGTACCCATGTTTGATCATGTCGTTGGCGACCATAATTGATGCGTTTGATAGGAAAGGTTGAGGGCACAGAGTTCCTTCCTGATGCTGGTCCGCAACCACAATCTCGAAATCCTGGTAGACTATGTGCTCGCTGCCCTCTCTTTCTTCCAGGCATGGGGCTAATGGGTCCCTGTAAATAGATTGATCGTCTTCCCCATGGACCACGATTTCCTGGTCCTCATATTCGAACTTAACCATCTGGTGAAGGGTAGATGGTACTGCCCCTGCCGCATGGATCCAAGGCCTTCCCAGGAGATAATTGTAGGAAGTATCCATATCCATGACCTGGAATGTCACTTCGAAATCTACAGGGCAGATTGTCAAGACCAAATCAATCTCCCTGATCGTGTCTCTCTTGATACCATCGAATGCACGGACGCACACATTGTTGGGCCTGATTCTCTCAATCCCGATCTCCGTTCTTTGTAGGGTCGATAGAGGGCAAAGATCAACCCCAGATCCACCGTCCATCATAACTCTTTTCACAAAGTAACCTTCACATTTAACAGTTAGGTGGAGATCTTTGTTGTGGGTGGACCCTTCCGGGGGCAAATCATTCTTGCTAAATGAGATCTGATTGACTTCAAAAAATCGTTCTGCCATTCTTTCCATTTGCTCGATTGTGGTGTTGACCGGAATGTATGCTTCGTTAAGGGTTTTGATCAGGATCTTCTGATGCTCATTTGAATTTACCAGCAAGGATAGAAGCGAGACCTGAGTGGGGGAATTTCTAAGCTCCTCGATTATGGCGCATTCAGAGCTTTTCATATTCTTGAAGAATTTTTCTGCCTCTCCGGCACTGATCGGCCTTTTGGGTGGAAAGCGTTTCAGCTTGCTTTTGTTTAGATCTTCCGGGTTAAGGTATTTCTCTAAAGATTTTATATCGCATGTTTCCCCAGTAATCTATTTCCCTTTGTATGTCACCACCGTCCTGTGGTAATTCCAGGGGACGGCAGTAGTATTCTTCATGGGAGCTTGCGACGCGCGACTAATAACCACAGGCTCATTCAGCCTGGGTGAAATTATTTGCCCCCGCGCCGCATACGTCCCCTTCGACACGTACATTTTTGGGCCATTCATTATTGCCTTGTTGAATTCTAACCTTCTAAGAAGGCTCAACACACTTTGTTCCTTCCTGTATGCCTTGGGGATGTAAAGTATAGTGTCTTTATAGGGTTCCTTATTTGTTTCGGTCTCAGCCTTTTTCGTGACCTGGGGGACGGGGTTACTCTTCTTTATCTCCTTGACTGGTTTGGGTGCCGCCTTGGGTTTTCTTTCCACATCTGTGATGGCGATGATGGCCTTTAGAGCTGGATCGAAATCATGGTCCTCGCAAATCATGCCGATGACAGGCCCATGATTGTGGGTGGGAAGTGGATTGTTCGTCACATTAGGAGCTTCTTCGTCCCTTAAAACCACTTTATTTTGTTCTATAAGGCTTTCCACGGCCCTTTTGAGGGTACAGCAATCCTCTGTGTCGTGCCCTTCTGCTCCGGAATGGTAAGCACAATTGGTACCCCGTCTATATGATGGTGATTGAGGATTCTGCCCGTTTGGAGGTACGGGTTGCAGGAGTCCCATCTGGACCAACTTTGGGAAGAGGCTGGAATACGGCTCTCCGATGGGAGTGAAATTAAGTCTCCTTGGTGGTTCTCGGGGATAGGCATTGTACGGGTAGCTGTTTTCAGGAGGGCGTTTATTATATGGAGCTGGGGGACGATGGTTATTTTTTGGAGGTGGAGTTCTATTCTGATTGTATTATTGTTGCGGCCTGGGATATGGATGAGCATTCATTACTGCATAGGGAAAAGGGGGCGCAGCATAAGCTGCATCTTGGTGAGGATAGTAATGTTGGGAAGCTTTGGGAAATGGACGTGGGTATTGTCGAGGCTTCCTGACATCGAAAACCATCATGGCCCCTTCTTCTTTCTTTTTCCTGTTGGCTGCACTCCCGGATCCGCTTTGGATGGCCTAAGAGGTTCCTCTTATGGCAGATTGACTCAGGACACGACCAGTTTTTAGACCATTCACCACCATTTCTCCAATTTTGATTGCTTCCGCGAATGGTTTGCCCGTGGCGGACATCATATTTTGGAAGTAATAAGCTTCCTATGCTTGTAGAAAGACGCTGACCATTTCAACCTCATCCATCGGAGGTTTGACCCTGGAGGCCTGCTCGCGCCATTTGATGGCGTACTCTCTAAAACTCTCTAAGGGTTTCTTTTTTAGATTGGATAGTGAGTTCCTATCGGGAGCGATGTCCACGTTGTATTGGAACTGCCGGACAAAGTCCCGTTGGGGAGTTTTTTGGGGATATATATTGGGAGTGGCATGAGCGGTATCCTGATGGACGGATGGTGTTTGGAATGTGAATGCGGGCGGCTCGAAACTTAGCCTAGAGATAGTTGGTGGAGCCGTGGCGGAGATTGGTGGTGCGGTGAAGATGTTGGAAGACACACCAGAAAATAAAGCCTGGGGGCGAACCTCAGAAGGCCTTCCGGCAAAGTGAGCCAACATAGTTGGATATCCAAATGGCGTGGTTGGGTAGCTTATGGGGATGTTGGACGTCTCGCCTGCCCTGGGGATTATCTCTGGGAAACCCGGGATGGTACTGGGTGGTTCCCTACCATTGGACCATGCGTCCCACATTTCCAGCATGTAGCAACGCAGAGTCCTGTTCTCTTCAGCTGTTGCTGACTCAGATGTTAGGATGGATGGATTTAGGTCTTCCACGGAAGAGTTGACGATTGGCAAATGACTTTCAGACGTCATTTCTATGCTTCCTTTTGAACTAGTGAAGTAAGGATGGGAAGCCAGGTTACCGCAAGACCAACCACCTAAAGATACCTTAAGATTGAACCAACAAAATGTTAGGTTGAAACATTTATCACATAGGCAATCGCACGTATGGGGTATGCAATGCACCTGAGAAATTTAAATGTTTTTCTATATGTGTTTGCAACAGTTGTGTACTTCATCCCGGCTTTATCTCTCGGTTTGTTTTTCTTTTTATAATTCTTGCCCTTCCTTTGTTATTGTTTCTGCTCTTTTATTCCTCGCTCGGTTTCCTTTCTTATGGTTATGATCGAATCCTATGTGGATTGCCTACGTATCACGGCGCCGCGTGAATCAGATCATCACGTAGTTCATGCTAGCAAAACCCAAAGGACAGAAATGCATATTTTTTTCTAAAAGCTTCGTTCTAAAAAATTTCATTCATTAAATAAAACACTTCTGATTACACAAAACTTGTAGCCCACTTTTGGAATTACAGAGTTTGCAAAACAGACTCGACACATATTTTCTAAAAAGATAAAAACTATTGTGGACTCAAGACATGACTACGACTAGAAAAGTGAAATACAGACTCGAAAAACGTCAAAAATACATCAGTGCTTCCGTTGCTCCAGGGGCCGGTGAGGCATCATTCGGCCTTGCCACGAGCTTGCGTGTTATGTCTTGCCGGAGGCGGTAAAGGTCGTCCATTATCTTGTGGACGAAGATCATAACCGCTGAGAAGAAAGTGGTCCGAGTCATATCTTCGCATTCCTGGCATCTGGTGACGATGTATTCAGCTATCTCTTGGACCCTTCGCCTGATGATACCCTTTTCTTGAAGCAGGTGCCCGATTTGCTGGGATCTCGCCTCTAAAGTCTGGGCGTCTTTGTGACTCTGTTCTTGCCATTGTTTCAACTCTTTTACTAGCTGATCCATCATGGAATAGTTCCCTCTCTGTCTTAAATCTTTTTTCCTGTTTAGCCATTTCGTTCTCGAGGGCGGCTAATTTTTCCTTCAAGCCTACGACTTCCTAGTCATATTTCCTTTTTAGTCTCTGGACAAACTTTGTTCTTTCTTCTGCACTTCTTGTTAATCTTGCCCGAACTTCGGCTAGTTCTTCTTCAGCTTTGTCTAAATCATTCCCATAGCTGCATACTTTATGACCCAGGTTGTTGATAAGCCTTTCATCAGTTCTGCTTCTCTCTGGGTTCTCGGCAGCTGTTTTCAATTCCTGTATCTGGGCCCGGAGAACTTCATTTTCTTGGGTTAATCTAGTTTTCTCCCCTTCAATTGTGGTATTATGTAGAATGTTTTCAAACTTGATTTCCCTAACCTGGGCCTCCAACTTGCTTATGGTGGCTCGGTAGCTATTCTCCTTTTCTAACCAACCCAATGCTCTTGAGTTTGCTCGGTGAATTGTTGTACGTGGGGTCTCTTTGCGGGTCGTTCTTTCTCTTGATGCTCCCTGCCTCTTATGCCATACCAAGAAGTGTAGGCGGGCTCCACTTCCCCTTTGGATAAGTCTCTCACCCGAGTTTGAGGTTCTAAAAACCTGCACTCGTTCCAGATTTGACGGACCCTGCCTTCAGGAAATGCATCTCTTGGGCATAACTCAATGGCTTGTTAGTTTAAATCCTCGTCATGGGGAACACCCTGTTGTCTCCCCAACTGGCGTAAGACCCGGTGTGACGCATATGGCTGAATCTTTCGCAGGCCCATTAACAGGATATACCAAACCTCAGCAGACATATTGATAACCTCGTTGAGAGGGAGCCACCCGAACGTCCACTCGATTTGGTCGGCAGTTAGTGAACTCAAGTATGAGTGCCAGGCTTCCGTGCCCTCAGGAAATTTGTGGCCATTTACCCGAGTACCATGTTCCTAGATGCAATTCAAATCGGTTAAACCATAGTTCATGTAGCCTGGGCGGTGACAGAGGTGCTCGATCAGCCAGATTTGTAGAAGCAGGTTGCACCCCTTAAAAAACTTTCCCCCAGGTTGGCAAATTGTCAGAGCACGGTAAATCTCGGCTAAGACCATCGATATAAATGTGCCATTGGACTTTTTCATCATTAAATCTTCTATTCCCACAAGCCCGATGTCTATGCATCTGTCAAATCTTGGGCAAATCAAGGTGCCCAAGAATGCTACCACAAAAGCTAGCCCTCGGCGGGCTTCCCATTTAGCCTGATCTTTATGAGTTAGACCAGTGTTGTTAGCCTCATAACCCTGGGGATATCCATAACGTATGTAAAGAAAATATAAAGTGCAGAAACCTTCGAATAAGTGTGGGTCTTGGACGTCCCGACTAATGTTTAACAGATCCAAGAACTTATGTGGAGTCACCGCCCTGGGTGCCACTGGGTACCGAATTCTAAGATTGTCACTGAGACCAGCATACCCTGCTATTTCCTCTAGCGTGGACGTCAATTCAAAGTCTGAAAAGTGGAACACGTTGTGGGCGGGATCCCAAAACGGTACTAGAGCCTCAACGATGTCCAACCTCGGCTTGATCTTTAAAAGACCAGTAAGTCTCCCTAAAGCTTTCATAACATACTTTCTACTGGCTTCCCCCAAGTCGCTCCACCACATATGGAGTCCTAGAGGGATTTCCTCGACTGCCCTGAAGGAGATGTTTTCAACTGTATTCATCCTGCATATTCGTTTTTTGATTAAAACCACAAAAAATTTGAAAAGTGTCATTTTGTCAAAGGGTTTTGTAATAAATAAAAAAAATGGACCATCTTGCGAATACGAACCTTTAATAATTCGGGTAGGAAGTTTTTTTTTAAGGCTGTGTTCGCGAATTGGGTCAAAATTTAAAGACAAAACACAGGCGGCCACTTTTGCAAAAATGGCCTTACGACGCCCCACTTGGGCGATCAGGCTATAATGGCGTCACCTAATTTTATTTAGGGCTATATCCTTTTGATTTTGAAAAATTGAGTTGGACCCGATGAGGGTTGCCTACGTATCCCACACCCGTGAGAATCAAACAATGCGTAGTTCGGAAAAATCCTGACTGATTAAAAATATACACCCACTCATTTTGTTTTATTTTTTTTTAGAAATTTTGGCAGAGTTTCAGGATAAATACGAGGATTTTCAAAACAGGGTGGATTCTCTATTCTACCTCACTCTTGGTTTTTCTGTTCATCATCATTTTCTGGTTTAGCCGGTCAATACACAAGCTGAAACAAATAAATGCATACGTAGCAAGTAAGATGCATCAGGGTAGTCTTTCATTTCGGGTACACCTGTCCTAGACGGACTCAACCCCTGTGTTGAGTCCCCTAAGTCAAATGCACATGATGCAGATAAGCATTCCTGCTAGGGATGCGACATGAGTTTTGTTATTCTAGGTTTAAACCTGGGGTTTTGTTCTAGACCAGGCTTACCCGAGCGGACAGCTCGAGCCGAGGTCGGGGCAGCGTACCGGGAATACAGAAGCTTCACCGGTTTTGCAACTTGTCCGTACCTCGTTCTAAAATTCGGATATGACTCTAACAGAAAAGAATTCACACGAAGTGCACACTTCCCAGATAATTTAGAAGACTCAGAGAGAAGAAGGGTTTCGGCACAGTTTATATACAGTTTAGATAATATCGAAGCAGTAAAAAGCGACATTTAGCACGTTAGGTTTAAACATGTAAAAATGATAATAAATCCAAATAAAACAGTTTATTCTAAGCTCGAATTCTTGAACCCTGAACCAGAGATTCTGTGTTCGATATCCCCAGCAGAGTCGCAGAGCTGTCACACCTCCTTTTTTCGCTACCCCCGATAAATAAAGGGTAATAAGGGAGTTTTTCCACTTTAAGTGACATTATTGGGATTTGGAATTTATTTAGTTTCAGAGTCTCCACCTGGATTTTTTACGGTGTTCCGGGACATCAGTTATTTATTAAAATCCCCTCGAGGAAATTTTGACTCTGTTTTGAGTTGTCTGCGACCAGAAAGCCGAGTAAGGAATTCTGTTAACCCGAGAGAAGGTGTTAGGCATTCCTGAGTTCCGTGATTCTAGCACGGTCGCTTAACTATTAATATTTAGCCTAAATTATCTGATTATTTACGTGTTTTAAAACTATTGTGCTTTTAGCCTTTTTCACTTGTTAGTCGCTTTCAATATTTATGGATTTATCTTGAAATAAGTCACGATGGCATGCACTTATTTGTTTTTGGACACATTATAACTACTCCACATGAAATGCACCCGCAATTACAAAGTGTGATTTTTATTATAGTTTGAAGTTGAAGACGGGGACATGAGTTGTCGCACCCCGAATGTAGATTTCGTGGTCAAGAGTATGGTTATGATGGTTTTATAGTGCCTATTTGAGGCGATGTTCGTTTATTCTTTATGCTATCCATTTGAGGGAGCATTTTTAGTTTTAAAATCAATTAGGACGTTTATGGATTTATCTTGGACAAGCTACGATGGCGTACACTTGTTGTTTTTTAGAACATGGCAAAAACGTCACATGAAATGCACCCGTGATTGCTACGTGCATTCTATTAGTTGTTTAGAGTTAAGGGTCGGGGGCATGAGTTTCCACTCCCGAGTGTCGGTTAAGGTAATTTGACGTAATACTCATTTTTTGTCAAGTTTCAAAGTAAAGGTGTTCATTCTACCTAAGGATTACCTAAAATGATGTTCAATAGCCTAAAGATAACATGTTTTGGGCTATGGCCACATTTAAGCCCCAAATTGTATCACTTTAAGCCGTCCTAATTAGGTCATTTGGACATGATTCGAAAAGCAGATAAGAACAAACATGCTAACACATCTCGCATCTATATGGTAATAAATAAGGCAAATTTGAATTGTGAATATAATGTTATATGTACAAGATTTCTTTACCATTTGATCTACTCCTATATACTAAACAAGAGTATTTATACATAGCTCATGGATCCAACATGGAACTTTGTCTTAAATTTTGTGACAGAACAACCTTAAAAAATTTAACTAAGCCATGGTTGCTTTTATTTAGAGCGGACAGTCTAAGAAAAAACCAGAATTTTAGATTCTATCTTTTGATAATCGATTTGAAACCCATTTGTGTTCGGTAGTGAGAAATTTACAGAGGAATTCGTAAATAAAAATACTCCTCATGCTAATTGACAACAGAAGAGAAAAGGACTGGTTACAAATTGTTTAACACAGTTAATGGGTTTAATATTCCAGGCCCCATAGCCTGAAATTCAGACACTATCAGGCTCAATTGGACCATGTTCCTGAGTCTGGCCCAGCTCGGGTGACCTTAGCAGGTCTGGCCCATAACTACTATAGTAATAAACGTTTCAGATTTAAGAAAAATACAACTGATTATAAATTTTATATAGTCCAGCAGGAAAAATTAAGACATTACCTATCACACTCACAGAGTCATTATCAGGCCAATAAACATCTACACAGTCACATCTAACAAAACAGAAACAGTAACTTCATTTGTCAAGAATATCCAGTTTTATACAGTGAGTAGAAAATGAGGATTTTAGTCCAAAAATTTAATTAAGAAGAGATGAGTTGATACATACCTTTTAAGAGAAAAACAGCAAAGAGACTTGACCAAATAAAGGTCAAGTATGAACAATAAACAGCAAGAAGGAAGAGAAATCAGCAGCACCAAATAGAAACCCAAAAATCATAGTCTAAAGTAAAAGAAACAGGAGCTGAGCACTAGACCATGTATTTATGAACTTGATTCCAAGGGAAATCAGATTTTTCTTTGTTTTTCTACCAATACTTTTTTTTTGAAATTTTTGTTTATCAATGAAATAATATTTTGATTCTTTCTGTATTTTCAGAATGTATTAGCAGCTAAGAGAGGTTGAAAGAATGTTTTTCAGAATGTCAAAAAAAATCCTCTTGTTTAAAGGGAGGGGGATCTATTTATAGGAGACTTGGGAATGGGATATCCTTTGGTATATTCATAATTCATTAGGCTGAAGAGGGTATATGTACAGCTGTCCGCCCTATCCTTTTGGGACAGCTGCCCCTTTCCAGAACATTCCAGCCTTAGAAAAGACCTTTCTACCCTTAAAAATCTGATTTCCTAATCTACATTACCTGTTGTACCCCTTGGAGTCCCTGAATTTACCATTGGGTAATCAAGGCTAAAACTCACTTGGGTTATTGTTTAACTATAGTTAACTAACACTAGTTAGGTCCCATAGGTGACTACTAGTTATTTTTTAACCAAGGTTAGGTCAACTAATTAAGTTAATTGATTAAAGCTCCTATTAGTCAAACTAGGTTTAGCTTGCTACTTAAGGTAAGTTGATCAATTCAATTCTTAAGTTAACTGATTTAGTTTGGTGAATTTTACTTAATTACCTAAAATCAGAAACTTAATTAACTAATAAGCCTAGGTCAACTAATTTGTTTTAGTTAGTTAATCTTAAACTAATTATTTTAGACAGATTTTAGGATTTAGTTAATTACTTAAGAGACTATTAGACTTAGGTTAGTTAACTTAGGTATTTAGGCTTAGGATAATTAAAGGAAGCTGGTTAAGTTAACTAGTTCATTTGTTTGAAGGAGTGGACTAAGTTAAATCAATTCTTGGATTTTAGGTGAGTCTTATACTATGTTAACTATTAGTTAATAAACAACTTCATTCTAATCTAATTGACTAATAGCTAAACCTTCATTATTTTATCAAAGGTTAATTGATTTTAGATTAATTAATTACTTTAGGTTTGTTAAATTAATTTCTTAGACTTAGTTAATCTTCTTGTATTAAGGCCTGCTTTAGCTTCTACTTGGGTCTAGGTAGGGCTTAGTTTGTTTAGGTTAATTAAATATTCCCGTCTAAACTAAGAGTCGAAATTAGGCTATCCCATGGTTAATTGGAAGTTAACACCTAGTTGTGACTACTAACATAGGCAACAAAAACAAGGGCTAAATCAAATGACGACCTCAGGCAATATATGATCAAACAACTGACTAAAATGCAGCTCAGGTTGTTGCATTTTCACAGGAAGATGCAATATCAGCATTTCAGCATATGAATTCAAGGATGTAACAACTAGTTCATTCATGCTCTTTTCCTGACAAAAAGTTCATAAACAACTGATGCCTAAAAATTAGTAAAGAAAATATAAATTGAAACCTAATACTAATCTTGGTTACACCATAGTTAAATCACACGAAAATAGTGATAAAGAACCCTAAGCTAGATATATTTGGGTCTTTAAACTAAGAACAAGAATAAACAGGAACAAGTTGACAGAGATGATAAACAAAAAATCACACAGTGGTACAAAAACAGTGATTAAACCAACGTATTCATGCAAGAAATAGATAGGAAGGGGGAAATACCCATTTAAAAGTATTTGGCAGGAAAAAATAAAGTCGTCGGGCTTGGCTGGATCCCGGCGGGGTTTGGAAATGATCCAAACACACATGAATCAATAGCTCTCATCAAGAGCTATTGACTCGTCTAGCTTTGAACCATTAGTTGTTCTTGAATCGGCCGAACATGGGGTTTTAGGGTTTCAGGTTTCTTAGATCTAAGATCGGATGATTTTGGGTGGGATTTTGGTGGAATCAACGACAGGAGGTGACTAAGGAGGAGGAGGAGAGTGTCTGGTGAAGATTTGGTCTGGATTGGGTGAAACTCCGCCGCCGGAGGCGATTTCCTGCAGGCGGAGGGCGGCAGCTAGCGTTTGGTGTTTAGAGAGAAGTGAGAGAGACAGACAGGGGGGTGTTTGGGAGGGTGTTAGACTTTGAGTTCGAGAGGGTAGGGGTTGTTTATTGGAACAGTCTTATACTTAAAGTCTGGGGGGTTGTGAGCCGTTGGATCAAGAAGATCTAACTGATGGAGATGAAGCAGGGCTTTAAACGGGGTCGTTTAGGAGACAGGGGGTTTGGACCAGGCAACGTTTTGGTTGGGCTGGAGTGTATTGGGTAGTGAGAAAGGAGGTTTGGGCCTGGGTGCATTGGCCCAGGTCCAATTTTGTCTTTGGGAACACTTAGGTTAAGTAACTAATTAAATCTTTCTAATTAATAAAAATTAATTTCGACCTAATTTCATCCAATTATAGCTTAATTAATGAGTGAATTAACGTGAGACTATTAGTTTTAATACTCATAATTATTTAAAGAACGAATTTGTAATTTTCCTAATAAAATGATTGAATTGGGCAAATTAAACTAAAAAACTTAATTATAAAAATTTTAAAATGTTTTGTTATTATCATAAATTTTAAAAGATGACTTATGACAATACAGTGCAAATAATGCACGAAAAACAATTAAGTTTAATAAAATTCCATAAAAATTGAATTATTTATCAAATTTGAAGGAGTATCTAATAGGGGAGAAATTACATGCTCATACCTATGAACCTAGAACTCTGATACCAACTTGTCACGATCCAATTTTCCTCTGTTGAGTATCGTGATGGCACATAGTCTTAGGGACTAGGTAAGCCTAGCAACTACTGAATAACAACAATAAATAAAGGAAAACTAACAGTCTTGATATAGAATCTCAACAGAATGTACAAACTTTCCCAAAACCGGTAGTACAAGTCATAAGTTATACGTATCTTCTACAACTTCTAAGTACAACTGTTTGGAAGTAGATACAACAGTGTATGAATAATATATACAAAGACAGCGACTCCGACGCCTACGAACGCAGCGGCAGGTTACCTTAAGTCTCCTCAGCAATCATCCACACAGCTACTACAATATATACCTGGATCTGCACACAAAAATATGCAGAAGTGTAGTATGAGCACACCACAGCGGTGCGCAGTAAGTATCAAGACTAACCTCGGTGGAGTAGTGACGAGGACTAGTCAAGACACCACTGGTCCACAAAATAATAACATGAATATATAAATGACCGAACGTTACATCTATCTAAGACTTCTCAGGATAATCCACCACAATGACAATATAAAGCGGAAGGAAATTACAGAAATCGATCACGAAACAGCACAAAATACACAGAAAGATGGACAGCAAAACAAGCCGAACCGAAAGGAAACACAATACAATAGAGGACACCGATAACTCAACTCTATGTCGGTTTGTTCACATCGGGCCTTAGCCATTAAAATCCATAACTGGTAGAAATCTTTAAACAACAGTTCATATGAAAATCTTTTACAAATAAAAATTATTTTAGTATGGAAGAGTTTACTTTGAAAACATACTTACTCCAAAAGTAGATATAAGTATAATTAATAGATAGAATTACGTAAAACATAGTTTCTTTCAAACTACGAAGCTTTCCAAAGAGGCTTCCCCAATAAATGACTTCCAAATATCATTTTAGGCAAAACTAGTGCTTTTCAAATACACCTTCGATGTAAATGTCATTCAAATATAATCATTTCAAAACTATTGCTTTTTCAATAATACTTTTCAATAAAATCCCTTGATAAAAATCTCCTCAAGATTTATCCACCGGGACTCAGTCCGTCACTCAGAAATTTCCATGCAGTACAGGAGGAATATCAAATCTTGCCAATAAATACAGTAAATGGCAAACAAGAATGACGGAAATAATAATGCATAAATACGGCACGGAATGTCTCTTCGTGCTAACATAACATAACGTGGCACGGAATGTCCCCTCGTGCTAACATAACATAACATGGCACGGAATGTCCCCTCGTGCTAACATAACATAACATGGCACAGAATGTCCCCTCGTGCTAACATAATATAACATGGCACGGAATGTCCCCTCGTGCTAAATAGCATAATCATGGCACGGAATGTCCCCTCGTGCTAAATAACATAATCATGGCACGGAATGTCCCCTCGTGCTAAATATCATAATCATGGCACGGAATTTCCTCTCGTGCTAAATAACATAATCATGGCACAGAATTATCCTTCGTGCTAAATATCATAAACATGGCACGGCATTATCCTTCGTGATAAATGTCATAAACATGGCACGGCATTATTCTTCGTGCTTTACACTCTTCCTCACCCAAACAATATCAATAACAACAGTTTGGCAAGGAAAAACCAACAATATGACCCATAAATCACCAAATCCCAGCAAGGGAGTCAATAATACAAATAATATCATTAATAGCTTAACCAGTAATAGAAACCACAACATCCCGGCAAGGAAGTCAACAGTACAAAAGATATCATTCACAGCATTAAACAGTAATAGGAACCATCACATACCGGCAAGGGAGTCAACAATACAAACCATATCATTAACAGCATAAATAGTAATAGGAACAATCACATCCCGACAAGGAAGTCAACAATACAAACCATATCATTAGCAGCATAGACAGTAACAATAAACATAACATCTCGGCAAGGGAAACAGCTATAACCAATCTCACCTAAACAGTTTACTTCACAGAATAGCACTCGGCTTCAAACAAAAGGCCCAATAATAGGCAACATCAATGAAATACCAATAACATAAATGTCTAACAATTAGACCTAAGTAGCACTTAAGGGAATAGTCATATAAATCACAATGTAAGACTCACGGGCATGCTTGACTCCAACGAATAAATGTTCCAACTATGGCTAGTCAACTATAAGGCTAGATGATACTAAATATAGTCAATTAGGCAAGCTAGGAAGAAAATATAGCATGATGATAAAAGAAGTAGAATATTCAGTTAAGTCAAGTAAAGTCAAATAGCCAACGAATAATCCAAAAACAAGTAATTCTAATTTAAACAGGAAGGAATGAAATTAACAACCAAGGATTCAAGTGTAACAATTACAAATCATACACAGGTAATATAAGAATCTACGAATCCTAAAAGGGCAATCTAATTGCAAATAAGTACGAGTACACACTCGTCACCTCGCATACTCGGACTACAATCAACAAGGAAGACTCAATCCTAAGGGGTAGTTCCCCCACACAAGGTTAGTCAAGATACTTACCTCAAAGACGACAACCCGGTACTCAAAAATAGACTTCTCGGGTGGAAAAACCTCCGGACGACTTACAATCAACTAAAACAACTTCAAAATACACATAAAACGTATAAGGAACGATTCCGAATAATAAAGTCTCAATCTTTACAAAATCATAAAATCGACCCAAAAGTCGACCCTCGGGCCCGCACCTCGGAACCCGACAAATTTTACAAATTTTGATTACCCGTTCCAATATGAGTTCACCCATACTAAAATTTTCCAATTCCGATAACATTTGGTCTTTCAAATCATGATTTTTCATTTTAGAAACTTTCTTTCAAAATCGATAATTTCCTCAACCCAAAACACAAATTAAATGATGAAAACAAGAACTAATTCATGAAATATAATTAATTCTAGTGGAAGAACACTTACCCATTCGATTTGTGTGTAAAACCCTCAGGGAATCGCCCAAAACCGAGTTTTAGAAGTCAAAATATGTTAAAAATGGTGAAACCCCGATTTTGAAAAACTTATATTCTGCCCAGACATTAAATGAATCGCGATCGCGGAACATGGTTTGCGATCGCGAAAAAGAAAGAGGAAAGCTTCCCAGGTTGTTCATCGCGAACGCGACAAGGAGTTCGCGAACGCGGAGGAGGAGAACAGGAAGCTATGTGATCGTGTACTGAAGAATGCGAACGCGAAGAACAAAGTTTGGGCGATCAGCAGGGACACATCGCGATCGCGAAAGAATCACTGCGATCGCGACGAAGGAAAAACGGGCGGGGCAAACAGAACACTACGCGATCACGGCTTGGGCTATGCGATCGCGAAAGAGGGCAACAGACACCAGAAACAGCAGTTCAAAAATGGAAGAAAAGGACCCGTAGACCATCCGCAACACACTCGAGGCCGTCGGGACCCCGTCTAATCACACAAACAAGTCATATAACCTAACACGGACTCGCTCGATGTTTCAAACCACATAAAACAACACTAAAATGATGAATTAAACCAAAAATCAATGAAATTCCTCAAAATTTCTTTAAACATCAAATATTTTTGCATTTAAGGTCCGAATCACGCCAAACGAAGTCCGTTTATTACCAAACTTCACAGATAACACATATAAATCATATCAAACATGTACCAGGCTCCGGAACCAAGATACGAGCCCGATACCACATGTTTCACATCAAATTTCATTTTAAAAAACCTTTATAATTTTCAGAAAATAATTTTCTTTAAAAATTCATTTCTCGGACTTGGGACCTCGGAATTCGATTCCGGGCATACGCCCATGTCCTTTATTTTCCTACGGACCCTCCGGGACCGTCAAATCACGGGTCCGAGTCCGTTTACCGAAAACGTTGACCGAAGTCAACTTTATTCAAATTTCTAATACAAAATTATCATTTTTATCAGTTTTTCACATAATGGTTTCCTGGCTCCACGCCCGGGCTGCGCAAGCAAATCGATGTGAGATAGAAAGAATTTTTCACAACCTCGGAACGCAGAATTTGCTAGAATATACGGGATGACCTTTAGGGTCATCTATCCTACTTCATCTTAATAGTTGGGGAAAAATCTGTTGATTCAAACAAATCTATCCTATTATCAAACAAAATAGTTTTCAATTTAGTTTTACATAAAATTAGTTAACTAATTTTTACATTTTACTGTCACAACTCCTCGTGAGGTTGTTCTAACTATGCAACTTTGTATTATTTGGCTGCTGAAAATTATATGCAATTAACAAATGATGATTTAGCAGGTTCCATTTCTTATGTTATAAACATAAAGCTAACGACTTGTTTCATCATTTACATTTTGCAGGCGGAAACTTTTTACGTCGAAGGAGAAATTTCGCTACTTGAGCATTTTCAACGATTTTATCTGCTAGTTTGTTCAGAATGTAACCATCTTGTTCGGAGCAAAATAAAAAGAGAGGTTCAATGCATAAATTGCAGGCTGATGCCGAGGAAACTATGGAAGAAGAGCCAATACTTGTGACTGATGTGAAAGGAACTGAGAAACGAAAAAGGGAACCAAGTACTCTATCGAAGCCACAGTCAAGGTTAGAAATTGAATTACCATATTTTACAATCTACTAATTTTCTTAAAATAAATATTTTATTTGTACAATTTTTCGAGGCAGTGATGTCCACTCAGATAGTATGCGATGTACAAACGCAATTTGACTTAGATAGTTGGCCGGCTTAACAAAGTGTTCCACATTTTTTGCGTAAATAGTTGTTAGTAGTGTATGCCAATGTTTGTGAAGGCAATTGGTATTACTTTTTGGATATTGGAGCGGCACCCAGATGTTGTGCAACGACATCTTATAATTAGGATGCATGTGCGTTTCCGAAAGTTTACTATGTTTATCACATGGTGTTTTCTTTTGTACTACTTATGTCTACTCTTATTATTTAACAAAAGATTTACACATGTATCATTTACATAATTTTAATTTTAGTTCAGTTATAAAAATCCTTGGCAGCATTTAACACAATTCACTACCACTAAAATGTTGATAAATAAGATTATTTTTCTTAGATGAATCATTTATTACTGAGCATCAGTAAATACTTTAAAGTTTATGTTATATAAACTACGTCATTGTGCGACGGGCTATACATGGGCACGGACCAGCTAGAATATATTACAAGTGCAAATTAATAGGTGAGACAAACGGTCACTTTTCCTTCGAATTTAGCTACCTTGATTTTTAATTTGTATGTTTGTCAAAGCTACATTTTCAGACAGAAGCTAAAGGCAAAGAGTTTCAACGCATCTTAAGATAACTTATGATGGAGTAAAGGTAATGTCCAACAGATTGCCTTTATCTCAGATTTGCTGAGAAAGTAAATTACTTTCTTAAATTATCTTACGATCAAGATTTGTTAGCTATAATTATACTCATATTTATCGGTGTGATATAAATATTTGCTGAATTTCTACGCTATTCAGAAGAAGAACAGTGTTTAGGTGGACTCATTTGGTCATCTTTTTTTTTGCAATATTGCTAACGTCGTCTTCCACCAGCCGCACTTTCACTCTATCAAGATAAGTATATTAGTTTAAAAGAATTTCACGCTGCTACGTTCTGTTTACTACTAAATTAAAAACATACCTAAATTTGCTTGTGCACTAAAAAGAAGTGAATTCAAACGTAATGTTGCTTCCCACAAAAACCAATACAAATAAAAAGCCTTTTTCCTAGGTTGGGATCATTGATATGTAAAAAAAATTTGTTGCTATCGTACTTGAGGTACAATGGAAGAAACCGACTTCCAATATGCTAAAAAAATTTCCCATCTCTGTTGCATTTCTTATTTTTCTGCTGAAAGTATTACTATTCATGTTCTATGCATTAGTTTCCTCTGGCTCTTACCTTAATAAATTACACGTGCTTCTGATAAAAAGCTTATGATTTTTACAAGCTTTCATACATATATATATATCAGTTAAATTTCTTTACATAAATATTACTGTGAGTTAAATGTTTAGTTGTTAAAACGTTATAAAAGATATACAAAACTGATTTCATTCCAATATGTGCCTTCTTTAGCTTAGCAACCAAGAAAGTGGTTTTAGATGCCTTTTAAATCCTACATAAACTGAAAAAGTTATGTGATGGTTTGTGGGACCACTTTTAGTCGTAGACTTTCTATTGTCGTTTGGCTCATATTTTTTGTTGTTCCCGCATACCTAATGATATGTTTGGTGTTTCTTCTGTAAATCATCCGGATCTACGCCGTATATCAACAGATTATGATTTCGAAGGTCATTCATTACCAAACGAAATCTTGAATTGCGTATAGAAACAAAATGAACCATTTCTATTCTCGGAGCTGAGGTATATGAAGAATGATTTTTTGGTCCCTTTCGTCCGGTGGTTAGGACATTGCTCGGGTAGGTGGTGCCGTTTTCTGGCAACTTGCTAAATTTCACCATGCAGCGGCCATCGTCTACCCTAATGTTCCTGCTCCGGACCTTACTGCTGGCTTTGGGCGATGGATCACTATCACTATAGATAGATGCTTTCCCTGGACTGTGTCTGAAAGTGCTTGTATCATCTCAGGAGCAGATAACTATTAGAATCTCGGCAAGTCATACACCTCTTAAGGGAAAGGCCTACAACCAAATGATGGAATGCCTAGGAATTACTAATTTATTTATTTCTTACGTTAGCTTTAAGACCTAGATCAATGTGGCAATATTTTGTCTCTTCTCTTTATACGCTACTCTTTTTATTTTACGCATCACCTTTTACACCATGTATTATTAGCTTCTTCTTCTTTTTTTCTTCTGCAAACAATGAAGTTGTTCAGCATTACTCTAGATAGCTAGCTGATGAAATTTCTAATTTCTTAACTATGTAATCTCAAGATAGATATACAAACAGAATTGTCATCCTTGCAGCAGCTTGGCCCTTATTCATTACTACAAACTTATTGCACTCCAAGTCACCATGCAGATTTACAGCTACCACTCTTTGACCACTGATAGCACCAACAAAATCATCTGTTAATCTTTTTTGACAAATAAAAATAAATTTAGACTACAAATTGTTAGGAAAATTATCTGGTTTACCTAGAAATAGTTCTGAGAATGTTTGATATAACACAAGTAAATCTCCAATCTGAGTTAGCCGTCCAAATAGGGGCATCAGCTAGATCGGAAGATTTAATCGTAATTCCTTAGATATAAGTTACAACATTGTTAGGAAAAGCCAACCTCAACTTATTAACATCCAGTTGCCATTATCAATGTATGAAGCTACTTGATCTTTAATAGAGGTAGAGGCCCCTGCATATTGAGAAAGCTTGTCTAGACCTATCCATTCATCCACCAAAAATTTAAATTATTTCCATTTACTCTCCAAGTAATAAGGTTATCAACCTTATATTTAATTTTCATCATTCTCCTCCTATTATGGGAGTGCTTATAACTCCATTTAGCGTCACATGATGAATACTTTTTGAATATTTAGTCTTCATAAATCTAGTAAATATAGAGTCATTAGTTCTGAATTGCCACCGTAACTTAGCAACATATGTTTCTGTTATATCATGAAGAGATGCCTATACCACTTTCACAAATAGGAATGGAAAGTTTATGCCAAGCTGCCTAGTGATGCTTTTGTTCACCTTCGTTCTGACCCCGTAGGAAGTTAGAAAAAATCTTCTCCATTTGCTTCGATATAGTCTTTGGGGTTGGCAAATGGACATTAGATATTTTAGAATAGCAGCCAGAACATGCTTTATTAGTATCACTTTACCACCAATAGAGAATCTTAGTCGTCATACGTTTCTCCTTTCCGGGAAAAGAGGAAATCCCAAATAAGTTATAGGAAACTGTCACGATCCAATTTTATTTTAGATCGTGATGGCGCGAGCACCATTACTAGGCAAGTCAAAAGTGAGCAACCTAGTGAATTTTCATTCTAATAAGTTCTTCCAAGTAAATGTCTTTCTTTAATTTAATAGATTCAGTAAGAAATATATTTAAATTAACAAACGAAAGGAAGCTCACTGTCTTTCACAAGTATGTGGACTAATAGCATAATATACAAAAGATTTCTACTCTACTGTCTGAAGTAGAATAGACAGAAATAATCAAAAAAGAGACTCTGGTTGCTACTAAACGACTCAGAAAGGCAGCTCACTGTGTAGACTCGAACCAGCAGTCAAGTGTGCGCGCCGGACTGATAACCAGATGCACCTGCCTCAGCTCCTGCACATCAAGTGCAGAAGTGTAGCGTGAGTACATAAACAACATGAACCCAGTAAGTATCTAGTCTAACCTTGAAGAAGTAGTGACGAGGGATCGACTTCGACACTTACTATGGGCCAACATATAATAATATGAAGTTCTAATTACACATGACATATAAAGCAATAATAGAATTCAGAGGATAAATAAACAATCATTTCATATCAAATAAGAATCAAGTCATTTCTCTCTTCAAATCCTTTCACTTTTCAAGTCCATGAAAATAATATTAAATATAAAAGGGGTTTCAATATCTTTACGCACGAATTATGCCGAGGACGTACGACCCGATACAAATATACATATAAATATATTGTGCGTTGCCGAGGTTTGAACGGCCCGAACCATATGATATATCAATTAAGCTGCCGAGGTGAACGGCTCACTCCCATGAGAGTAGTGGAAATTTACCCCGCTCGCGGAATATACTTGCGAAGCGGTTGAACATTGATTTTCTCAAGATTTCATAATATTTCTCAATTCCTTTTAAAAATAAGAAATTCAACTAGGAACTTTAAAATATTAAAATCCTCAACCTCCGCTTTAATCCAACAATTAGTAAGCATAAACAAGAAACGGTATCAACGAAACATGGTGTAAGCCTAACTCTACCCAGACATAAGCATGAATAGTAGCTAGGCACGGACTCTATCACATCATGCGCACGTATCCCCTACAAATAGAAGTACATATTGATTTAGGTTCACCTATGGGGTTAATTCCCTCTTACAAGGTTAGAAAAGAGACTTACATCGTCTCAAAGCCTACTTCCCAGTCCAATAAAGTTCTCACACCCTCAATTCGGTGCCGAATCAACCCAAAACTAATCACATAGTGTATAAACTAATCAATACATACTCAAATGTTCGTATTCCAACTATTAAAGAGGTTACTCAACCCTAAATGTAAGATTCTTAAAATTTACCCACAGGCACGCGTGCACGAATTCTGGAAATTTTCGAAGAAATTTGTTACCCATAACTCCATGAACTCAAATATATATATTTTTCATCAAAATCCATAACTATTTTCGTGGTCAAATGCCATTTTTACCCAAAACCTAGGTTTTCATCTAAACCCTTGATTTCACAAATTTTTACATGTTAATCTATCTATAATCTATATATTTAACTCATGTTGTAGAAATTACTTACCTCAAAATGCTAGGTGAAAACCCTCTTCCAAAAGCTTCAAAAATTGCCCAAGAAATGAAAGAAAATTAGATAAATGGTCTAAGTTCTGCATTTAATAAGATGGGGACAAGTCTCTAATGTCACATTTGCAATCCTAGGTCCGCAAATGCGAACGTCGAAAATGCGAAACTTCTCGCAAATGCGGACCCTAGGCTTCAACTGCTAAGGTCGCAAATGCGAACAATGCTGAGGTCGCAAATGCGGCTTAAGTGTCGCAAATTCAAACACTGCCCCAGGTCAAGCTTCTTCACAATTGCGAAGCTCTTCTCGCAAATGCGAACAATTTCTCGCATTTGCGAGACCTGCAGCACCAGCAATAAACACCAAAAAACTGAAGTCTCTTCTCATCCTCCCGAACATCCGAAACTCATCTGAGCCCTCGGGGCTCCACACCAATTACCCACACAAGTCTAATAACCTCATACAAACTTGCTCGAGTGATCAAAACACATAAATAACATCAAAAACTACGAATCGGATGCCAAAACGCATGGACCGAATCATGAACTCAAAAACATCTAAAAAGACTTCCACACGTCCAGTTCCTATCAAATCAACTCGGCATGACATCAAATTTTGCGTGCAAGTCCTAATTGAGATTACGGAACTATTCTCCATATCGTAATTCCATTCGGACCTCGGTATAACCATAACCTACTCTAAACCAAATTTAAAGAACTTCGAAAACCTTCAAAGAACCAACTTTCAATATTAGGCGCCGAAATGCTCTCGGGTCATCCAAAACCCGATCCCAGCATACGCCCAAGTCCAAAATTATCATACGGACCTATTGAAACCGTCAAATCCCGATTCCAAGGTCGTTTACTCAAAATGTTGACCAAAGTCAAACTTAGCCTTTTAAGGCCAACTTAAAGAACCAAATGTTCTGATTTCAACCGGAACCTTTCCAAATCTCAAACTAACCATCCCCGCAAGTCATAAAACAGTAAAAGCACATATGGGGAGTCTTATTTAGGGGAACGGAGGTTCTAGAAATTAAAACGACCGGTCGGGTCGTTACATTCTCCACTTCTTAAATAAATATTCGTCCTCGAACAGGTCTAGAATCATACCTGGAGTGATGAATAAGTTTGGGTATCGGCTCCGCATTTCCTCCTCGGACTCTTAAGTCGCCTCCTTGACTGGTTGACCCCTCTACTGAACCTATCGCAGAAATCCTCTTGGATCTCAATTGGCGATCCTACCTATCAACAATGGCTACTGGCTCCTCTTCATTACCAGACTCTCATCTAACTGAATCGTGCTGAATTCTAACACATGTGACAAGTCGCGATGATATCTCCGAAGCATAGACACATTGAAGACTGGATGAACTCCTGATAGATTAGGAGGCAAAGCAAGCTCAGAAACAACCTCCCCAACTCACCTCAACACCTCAAATGGGCCTATAAACCTTGGTCTCAACTTTCCCTTCTTCCCAAACCTCATGATTCCCCTCATCGGCAAGACTTTCAAAAGGACCTTCTCGTCCACCATAAATGATAAGTCACGTACCTTCTGATCCTCGTAACTCTTCTGTCGGGACTCTACTGTGCGAAGTCGCTCCTGAATCAAATTTACCTTTTCCAAGGTATCCTTCACCAAATCAGTACCATACAACCTAGCCTCGCCGGGCTCAAACCACCCAATGGGAAAACGACACCGCCGACCATATAAAGCCTCGAATGGAGCCATCTCAATGCTGGACTAGTAACTGTTGTTGTAAGCAAACTCGGCCAAATGCAAGAATCGATCCCACTGTCCTCAAAAGTCAATCACACATGCTCTGAGCATGTCCTCTAATATCTGATTTGTCCGCTTCGACTACTCGCCATTCTGGTGGATGAAATGCGATGTTGAGCTCTACACGGGTCCACAACTCACTTTGTATGCCTCTCCAGAAATGCGAAGTAAACCGAGGACCTCTGTATGATATGATGGAAACAGGCACACCATGCAGCCGAACTATCTCCTAAATATAAATTTGGGCCAATCTCTCTGAAGTATATGTAGTCATCATAGGAATGAAGTGTGCCGACTTGGTCAATATGTCCACAATAACCCATAATGCATCAAACTTCTGAAAAGTCCACGGCAACCCAACTATGAAGTCCAAAGTAATGCGCTCCCACTTCCACTCAGGTATAGTCATCTGTTGGAGTAGGCCTCCTGGCCTCTGGTGCTCATACTTAACATGCTGGAAATTTAGACATCTGGCTACATACTCAACTATGTCTTTCTTCATTCGCCGCCACCAATAGTGTTGCCTTAGGTCGCGATACATCTTCGTAGAACCTGGATGAATGGAATATTGAGAACTCTGTGCCTCCTCTAGAATCTTCTCCCTCAAGCCATCGACATTTAGAACACATAGACGAGCGTGGAGTCGCAGAACACCATCCTCGCTGATAGAAACCTCCTTGGAACTACCCTGTAGTACCGTCTCCCTAAGAACCAACATGTGCGGATCATCAAACTGTCGAGCCTTGACCTTCTCCAATAGTGAAGACTGGGTAACGACACAAGCAAGAACTCGGCAGGGCTCTGAAATATCCAACCTCACAAGTCTATTAGCCAAGGAATGAATGTCCGAAGTTAGTGGCCTCTCCTCTGCTGAAATGAATGCCAAGCTACCCATACTCTCTGCCTTCCTGCTCAAGACATCAGCGACTACATTCTCCTTGCCCAGATGATAAAGAATGGTGATGTCATAATCCTTTAGTAATTTAAGCCATCTACACTGCCACAAATTGAGATCCCTTTGCTTGAACAAATGATGCAAACTGCGATGATCAGTGTAAACCTCACAAGACACCTCATAAAGATAATGCCTCCAGATCTTAAGAGCATGAATAATCGCGACCAACTCCAAATCATGCACAGGATCATTCTTCTCATGGGGTTTCAGCTGACATGAAGCATATGAAATAACTCACCTCTTTTGAATCAATACACAACCCAAGACAACGCGTGAAGCGTCGCAATACACAGTACACATCCCCGAACCGGAAGGAAACACAAGGACTAGTGTTGTGGTCAAAGTTGTCTTGAGCTTCTGGAAGCTCACCTCACAATCATCGGACCAATAAAACTGAGCACCCTTCTAGGTAAATCTAGTCAAAGGTGTTGCAATAGATGAGGATCCCTCCACGAACTGGCAATAATAACTTGTTAACCCCAAGAAGCTCCTTATCTTAGTCACCGGAGTAGGACGAGGCCAACTCTGAACTGCCTTAATATTATTGGGATCCACCTTAATACCCTCGTCGATACCACATGCCCCAAGAATGCCACAAAATCTAACCAAAACTCACACTTGAAGAACTTAGCATATAGCTTCTGTTCCCGCAAAGTCTGAAGCACCACTCTCAAATGTTGTTCGTGTTCCTCCATGCTACGTGAGTAAATCAAAATGTCATCAATGAAGACGATGACAAACAAATCAATATAAGGCATGAACACCCTGTTCATCAAGTCCATAAATGCCGTAGGGGCGTTAGTCAAGCCGAAGGACATCAAGAGAAACTCATAACGGCCATATCTAGTACAAAAACCAGTATTCGGAACATACGAATCTCGAATCTTCAACTGATGGTACCCCGATCTCAAGTCGATCTTAGAGAACACCCTAGCACCCTACAACTGGTCAAACAAATCATCAATACGCGGCAACGAGTACTTTTTCTTCATGATAACTTTGTTCAACTGGCGGTAATCAATGCACATCTGCATAGTCCCATCTTTATTCTTCACAAATAGCACTGGGGCACCCCAAGGTGATAAACTTGGTCTAACGAAATCCTTTGCTAGAAACTCCTCAAGCTGTTCCTTCAACTCATTTAGTTCTTTCGGAGCCATACGGTATGGTGGGATAGATATAGGCTGGGTACCTGGAACCAAGTCAATACAGAAATCTATATCACGATTTGTTGGCATGCCTGGAAGATCAGAAGGAAACACATCGGAGAACCCCCAGACTACTGGTATTGAATCAATTGCAGGAGGCTCTGCAGTAGTATCCAGAACATAGTCTAGATAAGCCAAGAAACCCTTCTCGACCATGTGTCTAGCTTTCATAAAAAGAGATAACCTGACTAGATGTACTGACAGACGAACCCTTCCACTACAATCTCGACAACTCTGGCATTGCTAAGGTAACAATCTTGGCATGGCAATCAAGGATGGCGTGATATGGAGATAGCTAGTCCATGTCCAGGATGACCTCAAAGTCGGTCATATCAAGCAACAAAAGATCTGCTCTAGTCTCGTGTCCACAGAATGTGACAAGACCGGACCGAGAGATCCGATCCACAACAACATAATCATCCACAGAAGTGGACACATAGACAGGAGTACCCAAGGACTCACGAGGAATATCCAAAAAATGAGAAAACAGAGATGACACATACAAAAAGGTAGATCCTAGATCAAATAATACTGAAGCATCCTTACCGCAGACAGAAATAATAAATCTGATCACGGTATCTGAGGCCACTACATTTGATCTGGCCAGAAAAGTATAGAATCTGGTTAGAGCGCCACCTGGCTGGGCCCGCCTGACTGACCTCCACCTCTAGGACGGCCCCTACCCACCCTCTGCCTTTAGGTGGCCGGACGGCTGGTACGGCTACTGGTGCTGTAATCATGGGCTGCTGACCCGACTGCACCGAAGCCTTGGGCGATGTCTCTTTATGTGACTAGGATCCCCGCACTCATAAGAACCCTCAGAGTGGTGGACTGCTGCCTTGAAGTCTGAACCTGATGGCCCGAATACCCACCAGAAGAACCCTGAAGAGCGGGTGGGCGATATGAACTCTCGGGCATGGCACTGAAATAGGGACTGGAAGAACCCTGATTACCGGAGTATCCACTAGAAGAACCTTGAATAGTTGGAAGGCTGTAAGAACTCTCTGGCATAGTGATGAGTGGCTAGAATTCATGATTTTAAGCATTATATACCTTGCATTTTATGAGCTTTAATGATAAAATACACGTCGTATGTGCCTAATGGGGTTTATTTTATGTGTAGGTGAATTGGAAATGGAAACGGGGCTAAACGGATGCAAATACGTCGAA
>ML438371.1:166346-206523 GCA_005239525.1 Nicotiana knightiana | reverse complement strand
CTCTCTTCTCTCTCGTGAAAAACCCTATGTTGAACGTCTAAACCCTATCTTTCATGGATGCTTAAGCCACTGGCCAGCTTCCTTCTAAGGTTGGTAAGTCATCTCTCAACTCTATACAACCCCCTCCCCCTCCCCAACATCCATAAACCTTAGTTCAATCCAACAATACTCAAATCTACTAAAACCACAAGAATTAAATGACTCCATGTAGAACACTAACGTGCAAATCAAACCTATGGACTATTTACATGGCGAGCCTCTTGTTCGATGGAAGAAGAGTGAAGTAAAGCAGTCTATCACGCAACAAGGATTACAACTGACAGTATTGGGAAAATTTTCTTATGGAAAACCCGTAATTCATGAACTAAGGAAAGTTATTCCTATTCAGCGTGAGATTAAAGTTCCATGTTCGATTGGCCTGATTGAAGATACACATGTTCTTATCAAACTATCTTTTATGGAGGATTACATTCATCTATTTTCCAAGCCATCATTTTATTTGAAAGCACAAGGACATTTCTAGATGATGAGATGCACCAAGTGGAGTCCATGGTGGAAGCCAGATAAGGAAACACCTATTGCTATTACGGGGATATTTTTCTGGATCTTCCTCCTAACTCTTTTGGTAAGGACTTTTTGTTCTCGTTAGCTAATGTTGAAGGCAGGCCTCTTCGTGCTGATTTGGCCACTCAAAATGGCACAATACTTAGTTGTTCTAAGGTCAAAGTTGAAGTAAACTTATTAGCTATATTGCCTTAAAGGATTAATATTAAAGAAGAAGATGATGAAATTGGCCCTGAGGAATCGAAATGGATTAAAATCAAACAAGATTATATGCCTAAGTATTGTAAAACATGTAAGAAGCAAGGGCATAATGAAAAGGAATGTTGGATTATTCATCTAGAGTTACATAAGAAGTTCAACGAAGAGAGTGAGGATCAGAATAAGGAGAAGGTTGTTGTGATGCAAGGTGAGGTGATTGGGACTACAGTTACTTCAACAAAGGTATTAGAAAGTGGAAAAATGCTGGGCAAACCTGCACCAAGTGTTACCAAGAATGAATGGATGCTAAGAAGGAAGAACAAATATCAACGAGACAGTAGAGGATACATAAACGACAATGAGGAGGCTGTGTCTACTGAGCAAACATATGATCACAAGGAGACAAAAGGAAAGGATACAACTCGTAATAATGTTGGTACTAGGAAAAAAGAGAAGAATGATCCGGTAAAAATAAGCAATTTGTTTTGTTAGAAGAAGGTGAAATCGAGATGCAAAAGTAAATAGAAAAGGAAGCTGTGGAAATTGTGTTAAATAAGGAGAAGAATGAGGAAAAGAAGGAAAATCCTATTTCTATTGGGAAAACTTCTCCGGAAAAGAATGAACTGCAAATTATGAAAAAGGTTGCGCCTAATCCTACTGTTCTTAGGATTGAGGAGTCTAATAAAAAGGAATCTACAATTAAATGGTTACATATTATAATTGGAACGAGTAAGGAGGAATTAAAGGAGATGAATGTTGTTAATCATTCATGCCATGATATTTCATCGCAAACTTATGAAGATTCCAAGGAGAATGGGGCAAGTGTGGAGGTCAGCTCTGAAAGATAGCTACGGAGTGATGAGGTTGAGATTATGGAGGAGTGCAATACCACAACATTTAGTACCAAAAGCAAGGAAGAAAGACACAACAAGTTTGAAAAAGTTGTAGCAGATATGAGACTTATCGCTACAATAGACCCTAGAATATCAAAAACTAGGGTTGAGTCTATGGAAGGCGCTAGTCTACCAATATATACTATAATGCTTGGAGAAATATAAGTCACATATAAGGAGGTTACTTACACAGGTGGATTAGTTGATGAAGCTTCAGTTAAGAAAGGAGCCAATGGAACAGTAATCCCCAGTGGTACTGTCAAGTTTTTGGCTAAGGAGGGAAGTGATCTGGTGGAGTATTCAGTTGATCAAAAAGTTAGGAATGTTCATGTTGACCTAATAGTTGATACAGTGAGGTTACCAAATCATACAACTGCAATTAGCATGCCTAAAGTCAATGGAACGGTAATTTCTGGGTGTGAATCTACAGGAAACCCTAGCTAGGGTGATGTGTATTCTATGCAATTCAAGGAAATCCATGAGGATATGCAGGATAAGTAATTGAATGATAGGGTATTGAAGGAGACTAAAAATAGAGATAATGATCAAATTGCTATTGTTCCTACGGCAAGTCAAATGGAATCTGGGCAAAGCAACAATGTTGTGCAAATAGCTGCTCCAGTTCTTGATGATCCTGGGCTCTTAGTTGGAAAAACATTCAGCGTTACAAGTGGAATTTGGCTAAAGGAATCCTAATCAATAATAGGGGTCAAAAGGAGTTGGGAATGATAGCAAAAAATGGTGAACCAAATCCTTTAGACCAACAAGAGCTTGATGATGAACAAGATGAATCGTTTCTTATGGTGGTGAAGGAGAATTGGGTAGGTGATTCCATGGGGAACCCTTTCATTTTATTCCAAAGTAAGCTGAAAAATGTGGAGACTGCATTGGCAGCTTGGAGCAAGGAGACACTTGGAGATATTTTCAAACAAATTGCAGCATTGGAGGATGTTGTTAAGGTACATGAGATTGAGTTTGAATTGAATCCAACATCTTAGGTGATAGGAATGCAATGGAATGCAATGGTTTAAATTAGGTGATAGGAACACTAAGTTATTTCATGCTCATATGAGAGGCAAGAGGAAAAGGCTGCAGATGTCCAGAATCTTGGACAAAAATGATAATTGGCTTGAATTACAAGAAGATATGGCAAGGGGGTAGTAGAGTTTATCTAGGATCAGTTCACAGAAGAAAGAATTCCTACTAACTTTGATATTATTCAGCATGTTCCTAGGATGGTGTCTCAGGATCAGAATGCAAAGTTGTGGGATGAACCAACCATGGAGAAGGTTAAGGCAGCATTTTTGGATTGAATGAGGATAGTGCAAGTAGTCCATATGGATTCAATGGTCAGTTTTATCAAGCTAGCTGGGAGGTTGTATGTGATGATTTGCTCAATATGGTTAGATCCTTGTTTCTAGGTGCAGAAATACCAAAGTTTATCACTCACACAAACCTTGTGTTGCATCCAAAGAAGAAGAATGTTGCTACATTTTCAGACATAAGGCCAATTAGTTTGAGAAATTTCTCCAACAACATCATATCTAGAGTGGTCCATGAGAGGTTGGTTGAGCTTCTGCTTTTTTAATTTCTCCTAATCAGGAAGGTTTTGTAAAAGGAAGAAGCATTGTGAAGAATATCTTGTTAACTCAAGAGATTATCAAAGACATTAGATTTAGAGGGAATCCATATAATGTGGTAATCAAATTGGACATCGCAAAATCTTATGATAGAGTCTCATGGCTATTCCTGACAAAGGTACTGACACAGATGGGATTTGGTGAGATTTTAGTTGATATTTTATTTAGATTATTCTCCAACAAATATACTCACTGATTCTTAATGGACAGGCCAATGGTTTCTTCAAACCATCTAGAAGGGTTAAACAAGGGGATCCACTTTCTCCTACATTGTTTATTCTAGCAGCTGAAGTACTTGGGAGATCTTTAGATGCATTGTTTGACAACCCAGATTTCATAGGCTTTGGCATGCCAAAGTGGAGTCAAAACATTAACTACCTTTCCTATGTTAATGATACTATTATCTTTTGTTCCTCTCACTATGGGGCAGTGCAGCTTTTCATGAATGTGTTAGAGGAATATGAGGCAGCTTCAGGTCAGGAGATCAACATGGAAAAGTCTTCCTTTTATATGCATGAAGGAGCTCAAGCAGATGAAGCAAACACTGTCCACTTGATTACTGAGTTCCAAAGACACTCATTCCTATTTACATACTCGGGTTGTCCAATATTCTACAGTAGGAGGAAAGAGTTTTATAAGAATATCATCTTCAAAGTAAAGGAGAGGTTATCATTGTAGAAGGTAAGTTACTATCAATTGGTGGTAGAGCAGTTCTGATCTCACATGGGTTGGAGAGTATTCCAATTCATCTCGTGTCATATGTGAATGCACCTACATATGTGATCAACCAATTGCACAAAATGTTTGATAGGTTTTACTTCAGCAATTCAGGCAATGGAAGGGCAAGACATTGGGATTTGTGGGACAACTTATGTCTTCCTAAAAGTGAGGGTGGTATGGGTTTCAGATCCTTACATGATCTATCTAAGGCTTTGTTTGCCAAGATTTGGTAGAACTAGAGCATAAAATACTCATTATGGTCTACATTTATGTGAAATAAGTACTGCAATAAGATCAATGAGGTTTTAGTACCTTGGAGACGTGGATATCATGTATGGAGAAGTATGTTGCAAATGAGTGATGAGGTGGAGCATCAAGTGTGGTTGAAATTGAAGAATGGAAACTCTTATTTCTGGTATGACAATTGGACTGGACTTAGAGCTCTTTACCATGCTTCAGGTCCAGATCATTGGTGTGATGAATCTATAAAGTATGTTCATGAAGTGGTTCAAAATAGGGCATGGAATGAAATACTACTAAGGGAATTCCTACCTGATGAGCTAGCTGACCATATTCTAGAGACAATCACACCACCTTTAGATATTTAAATGAAAGATAAGCCTTGGAGGAAGCTAGAAACAAAATGACATTTTACAGTGAAGTCTGATTGGAAATATACAATAAATAGAAGATAAGAAAGCAAGCTATACAAATTCCTTTTGGTAAAGGGGCTGCCTTTCAAGATAAGTTTCTTCATGTGGAGACTGTGGAAGGCAATGTTACCATTGGATGACTGGTTTCTAAGGATGGGATGTTTCAGAACATCAAGGTGTTGGTGTTGTAACAATCCTAAAGAAGAGACACTGCCTCATGTGTTTCTAACATCACCAACTGCTAAATATGTTTGGAATTATTATGTTGCACCTGCAGGGATTATAACAGATGGGAAGAAACTTGTGCAAGTGATAAATGAATGGTGGAGCAAACCTGTTAATACAAGCTTGAAGGCAGTATATCAAGCTATGCCAAGTATGATTTATTGGCATTTGTGGAAGAAGAGAAATTCTGGAAAGCATGGGAAGCGAGTGTCTATAAATATATTGATCTTTCAAATTTCAACCTCAATCCAAATGCTGCTAAATGTGACAAGACCGGGCTTTAAGGGTGTTACTGCAAACTGGAAAAACTTGCATGAGAAATTGTCAATACATATTCCTAAATTGAGGTATACTAAAGTGTTGTGGGAATTACCTCATATCGGGTGGATAAAATGCAATACTGATGGGGAATCTTATGGATTTTGTGTAAGGGATGGAGTATGAGATATTATCTATGCACACGCAAATGTAGTTAAGGATGCAACTAATAATGTAGCCAAGGCACAGGCCATTCTGGAGGCTCTAACGTACATAACTCAAATGCAATTTCCTCCATGCATAATTGAAATTAATTATTTACTTATGAAGAGACGGATACATGAAGTTTGGGAACCACTTTGGGCATTTCTAATCAAATGGATAAAATTAAAACACTACTGTCTAAGGGTGCTTTTCAAATATTTCATGTGTTGAGGGAAGGTAACAAGTTAACTGATCATTTAGCTAATTTGACACTGGATCATCAGCACATTGTACATGTGCATTTCTTTTGGGAACTGGACACACAAGGGAGAAGGATATTGAATAATGACAAGCTTCAAATTCCCTACATAAGGGTAACAACTGCCAAGCCAAATTCTAATTGATGATGGAGTTGGAAGATAAGATGAAGGGTAAGGGGGAGTATCTTGTTGATAAGAAGAGGAGGAGAATGTATCATAGAAGAATGAGACAAACTATAGGGGATGGAGATCACATTACACTGCCAACTCAAATCCTCATGGAGGAGAGAAGGAAGGATTTTTTCTACAACATGTTTTCTGATTTTGCGGGCACTTTGGAGGAGGCTTGGCTCTATATTTTGGCCAAACCTATTAGTGTGGTGTTAGTATAAGTGCAACCACTACTTAAGTCATTCCAAAAGCACACTCAATAAGGCAAAAAGAAGGCTTCACATTAGCCTTGACATTTGGATCCACATACATGCACAAGATGATGGAAACGGGGAAGATTATACTATAAAATGCAAACTCCTTTGCATCTACCACTCCCTGAGGATCACACAAGGTAATACCAGCATAATGATCTGGGTAGTAGAAAATAGTTGTGCGGATCATTTTAGCATGGGACTTATCAACTACCCATGGGACTTCTCAACTTTATGTGGATCATTTTAGCAATACTTGGAGGAGCTACCAGCTACAATGGACATCTACCACACATGAGGAAGCTACCAACGGCAGGAACACAACAAGAAAGAGCATGCATGAACGCGTAATTGGCTTACAAAGCAATCCTTGTCAAGCTTATATTTATTTCAAAGAGATCAGGTGGAGCTCCCTAATCCACAAGATAACAAGTGCAAATGCCCACAATCGAAAGAAATGAGAGACACTATTCAAGAATATTTTGCGAGTCATGTGCAAATAGGCCTTTTCAAGGATCATGGTACTTAGTTCCTTTTTGTGCTATCAAAGGAGTGTTTTACACATGAATTTGATATTAGGCTTCATGTACTTTCATTTTTATGCACTTTCATCTGTGAGACCTCCAGACTCATTGTAGTTATATTTGCGTAAAAACAATTCTTAGATGATGGATAACGTTTGTGTCTATGTGTGTGTTTTTCTTCAGTGTTAGGTGGTTGGTCGTGTTAGGTAAGAGAATTGAAGGCTCCTATTTAAAGTGTCATTTAAAGCTCTAGGGCTTCAAAGGATTCAAATCAGATAGTGGAAGATGACGATGGTCGAGTGATGATAGCAAAAACAGAGGTAAAATCAGAGAACACGGAGGGAAAGATAGTGACGAGTTTACCTTAGAGGAGAGAAGTCGACCGTTAAGGGAAAAAACAACCGGGTAAGAGCCTTAATGTCCAGGGTCGCTTCACTTGACCTTTGGACCAAGAATAATCATGATAACCCTGAGAAACGTTCATGCATGCCATAGATTTAACAAAACAGAGGAGGGTTTCAAAGATTCGACCCTTGCACGATTTGGTCTAGGGTTTTCAGATTTGGGGTTTTTAATCTCCATCAACGAGAATGAAGAAAAAACAACTTTCATTATAGCCTAGAGACAAAATGGGTGATTCTCTAGTTTGACTTGAAAGCAAAGACAGAATGGTGTTTCAATCTTAAGAGATCAGACTCTAATGAATCAGACTTAGTGAACAAAAGAGGAAATAACAGCGGGATTCAAGGATTCAGAAGGCAAAGGAGATGAAATCTCTGATCGATTTGTGACGTTGCACTAAGTTGTGCTAGGTTTCGTGACTGATTCATTTGTGAGGTTGAGAGAAAAGAGAGGGGAAAGAAAAAGAGAGTCGGCCAAGTGAGATGAAAAATGATTAGGGTTTTTGGGTAGGTTAGGGTTGTCTCTGAGTTTAAGATATGGGAATAGGATCTACGTCGTTGATCTAAAAGATCAACGGTACTAATATTTTAGAATTAAAACATTTTAAATGAAGGAATATGAGGGTCGTCGGAGCTCTGAGTTTGGACGGCGGAGATTGAGTCTTGTAAGACTAAAGAAAAAAAAAAGAAAAAAGCGGACCGCTGATAGGAAGGCCAATGGTCCAGATTCATTTGTGTTTTCTTTGTGAGTGGGAAATAAGGGTGATGTGGGGTAATCTCATTGGTCCAGAGGAGGTGACGGAGATTGCCAAGGTGGAGAGAAGGGAATTGGGTCTGGGTTTGGGTCTGATTTGGCTTTGGGCTTGATACTTGGGCTGAAATGTATTTAAAGAGTAGCCCTCCATGCTTAATTAAGGAATTTCAATTTTAACCCTTTAGCCTTTTACACGTTTGAAATTAATATGAGTAGACTTAATCATTTTCAAAAAATGTAGTAAAATTATAATTATTAAAGACTACTAATCATTGCAATTAATATTTTATAAAATACTCTATTTTCCTAAATTGTAGTGTTAATTATTGAATTTTCACATAATAATCTAATTAACTAAGAATTAAAGAGTAATTTATTAAATTAATTATAGAACCTACGTCTAGAAAAAAATTTAATAATCCTAAAATAGTAAATATATTTGTAATTGCATAATGTTAATGCTATGTGGTTAACTTAAAAGCTAGTGCTTGGTTAATTTATGTATAATAGATATTCAATACTGGAAAATACTTTAAAAATATATTTATTGTAAATTAAAGTATAAACAAATTAATTTAAAAGGGGAGGGTCAAATTGGCCGTCAACAGTTCTTCTTTCAATCATTTAATATATTTAAAGAATTGTTGTATGTTTTTATGACATGTTGGGATTTTATATTATTCCTTTAATTATCTATCATGTTGCAAAATAATTTTATATTTTTATGACTGTTAGGTTGTTTATTTATTTCTTTACTCGTTTAATTTGTAGAATAATTATTTTATATTTACTATGACTTGTTGTATTTTATTTTATTTTTTTTAATTTTATTATGATTATATTGCAGATATGACATCTAAAGGGAAGAGAAATGTGAAATCTAAGAAGAAAAAGTAATTTTTTCCAAACTACCTCAACTATGCCAAATATAAGTCCTCCTCTTCCTCGGCATCCTCTTCCTCATTCTCCTCAGTCGACTTTATTGCCATCTACCATGTTCACTATCCCCTCTCCATCTAATTATTCAGTTCGGTATTATTCTATGTTTGCCAAAAAAAGTCAAAGTAACACTGTTTTTAACTTTATACACATACCTTCTATACCATCTTCTTCACCGGGCTTTCATGGTAGTTAGCCGGGTGGTTCACCAGCTGCTCCACCCCCGAGCTTTCATGGTAGTCAGCATAGTGGCTCACCAGCTTCTGCATTCCCGAGCTCTCTTGGTAGTCAGCATGATGGTTCATCTCTTATTGATCCATCATCATCCACTCCTAGCATATCTAGGTTGGATATTGTAGGTTCTCGCTTAGTTACATCTAGTGGTACTTCTACACCTTCTAGTAGACACATGCAGAATTTTGGAGGGGATGTACAATATGATAGTTATAATCGGTTGATAATCGTCCCTTACGAGGATGGGTAAATAATTCTTATACTATTTTTAAAATTTTGAATATACTTTTAGATATGTTAAAATTAAGGAATATTTATTTATAATTAAAACTTTTGAAACTTCAAGATGTTTATTAATTACTCCCTCCGTTTCAATTTAGATGAGGTAGTTTGACTCAGCACGGAGTTTAAGAAAATAAAAGAATACTTTTGAAACTTGTGGTCTTAAAAGCTTAAGGGGTAAAAGCTTTGTAGGGCCATAACATTTGTGTGATTATAAAAGATTCTCGTTAAGGGTAAAATGGATAATATGAAGAGTTTAAAGTTGAATTATTTCTAAATTTAGAGATGTGTTATTTATTTTGAACAGGCTAAAAAGGAAAGTACCTCATCTAATTTGAAATGGAGGGAGTATATAAGTTAACTTTACTGCAAGTTTTTGCCATCCTTTCAATCTACACATTTGGTTGTGGATTCTATGAAGCCATTTTATCATGAGACGTCGAAGTCTTGGAGACATATACCGTACAACATTAGAGAGCAAATGCGGACTCAATTTCGGATAAAAATTGATTAAATTTATTTAGTAATTATCGTCTTCATCTAATGTTACTTTTTTTATATTGCAGACAAAGTGTACATGGAATCCTCAACATCAAATTTAAATAAATGTTATTTCTGAGAAGAAGATTGCTAAGCGGATTAAAGGTACTCTGTTCGCAGCTCGAAATGCTGGTAAAATGCCGGAGTGGTTAAGAGAAAATGTTTGGAATAAACTTCTTGAGAAATGGAATACTGATGAATGGAAGAAGAAGAAGAAGAAGAAGAGTAAGCAAGAAAAGGCAAATTGCGCCTCCGACAAAAGGTGGCTCATTACACGTAGGACGTTCGATTAGTTTTGCGACCCATAAATTAGGATTGGTAATTACTTATAAATTTTTTCTAGTTTTACATATAGAATTTTATGATTGTAATGTCTACCTCATACTTTTTGTTATGAAGAAAAAGTAAACAGGACTAGATATGAGTCTTGTTGAGGTATTTGAGGAGACGCATAAGAAAAAGAAGAAGGACGGTACAAGAGAAAACGGGGTGGAGACGTGTGCGTCGGACTGATATGTAAAATACTAACTTCATAATTATTTACGTTTTATTAATATTAGTTTGTTTACATAATATGTAATGACCCGACAGGTCGTTTTGCATTGTCAGATCCCGTTCCTCTAAATGAGACTACCCATAACGACCTATTGTGATTTATGACTTTCGGGGACTGGTGGTTCGGGATTCGGAAGTGTTTAGAGTGCTAGTGGGACATTTGGTCCCTTCAGGTTGGCCTTTAAGGACAAGTTTGACTTCGGTCAATATTTTTAGTAAACGACTTCGGAATCAAGTTTCAACGGTTCCGGGTTTTGGATGACCCAGGAGCGTTTCGGCGCCCAATATTGAAATAAGAGTTCCTTAAGTCCATATTGAGGTTTGGGGTGTGTTTTTGTGTTATCGAGGTCCGAACAGAATTTTGAGATCGAAAATAGTTCTGTTATGTCATTTATGACTTGCCTGCAAAATTTGGTGTCATTCCGAGTAGTATAGGTCGGTTCGGCGCATTGTTAGTGAAGGCAAGAAAACTTAAAGTTCCTAAGTTTGGTTCTAGGGGTTTTGAGGTGTGATTTTAAGTTTTAGCGTTGTTTTGGGTGTTCCGAAGGCTCGAGCGAATCCGTATTATGATTTGGGACTTGTTGCTATATTTGGACGGAGGCTCGGGTGGACCCAGGTGCCTCTCCGGCACCAAACGAGGCCAAAAACCAGCTGAATCAGTTGCTGGTGCACCTGATCTGGTGTGACCGCAGGTGCGGCTGCCCAGTCGCTGGTGCGAGACCACTCCTGCGGTCCAGGCCTCGCAGGTGCGACCCCAGGTGGGTTTCCCAGTTGTCGCAGGTACGGGCTCTTTTCCCGCAGGTGCGGAGCCGCAGGAGCGGACTCCGGCCCGCAGGTGTGAGCCCAGTCCCTTGTCCCATTTTCCGCAGGTGCGATCGTCGAGTCGCAGGTGCGGAAACCCCTGTAGGCAGAAAGGTCTTTAAGTGCGGGATTATTTCATTCCCATTCCATTTTCTTCAACCATAGGCGATTTTGAGAGCTTGTAAAAGAGCTCACCCAGCCACTGTGAGGTAAGTAAATTCTATCCTAAAGTTAGTTAATGCATGAATTCCTAGCTTAGTTAACTACCTAATTAGTGAAAAAATTAAGGAATTGGGTAGTGACCTAGGGTTTTCGAGAATTTAGAGAATTTTCCGTGAATTGGCTATGAAATCATATAAAAATCATATAATAATGATCCTTAGGTTATGGGTGAGTGTTTCCTTCAAGAATTTTTGAAATCCAAGCATGCGGGATCGGGGTTGGATTTTGGGATTTCTTAAAGAATGATGAATCTGACTAAATAATAGGAGAATTCTCTGCTTTGAATGTAAATTGATATATTTGTAGAACATTTCGTGGGTGTCGAGTTTGGAGTTTCGGGCGCATTCTTTACCCGGGGAGTAGGTGCAACACGAGGTGAGTCTCCTTTCTAACCTCGTAATAGGGAATTGTCCCCGTAGGTGTTTAAAATGCTATATGTGATAATTTTGGGGGCTACGTACGTACAAAGTGACGAGAGTCTGTATGTAGCGGCTATTATTATTATGTCCAAGTAGTTAGGTCCACATCATGCCTTGTGTTTTACTTGAAATGAACAATATGCTTAATAAAGTAAATGTTACATGTGACTTATTTCCCTAAGATCATGAAATTGGTAAGGAATTATTTACTGAAAAGTAATTTAAAAAGGAACAGTGTGTGTGCATGTAACCGCTTCGCAATTTACATTCCGCGAGCGGGGTGTGATTTCCCCCACTCTTATGGGAACGGGCTATACGCCATGGCGGATTGGAAGATGCACTTTTGGTTCGGGCTGTTCGATCCTCGGCAGTGCATAGAGAGGATTACTTTATGGCAAAGATGCACTTTTGGTTCGGGCCGTTCGATCCTCGGCAGTGCATAGATGTGAGTACTTTATGGAAAGGTGCACTTATGGTTCGGGCTGTTCGACCCTCAGCAGTGCACAGACACGACTATCTTATGACTCCGGTCGGTTGTCCTTACCATGTATACGCATGATTTCTTTGTTACTAAATTCATGGACATTGATTTGACAGATATTTGGGGGAAGGTGAAGAAGAAATTGTATATTTATTTCCAGTACCTCCTTGGATTTCAGTGCCTTATATGTATTTGCTGCTTCACTGCCTTTACATGCCTACCGTTTTCATCTTATTCTGTTAAATTTTATTGTTGGACCTTAGTGAGTGTCATGTCGACCTCTCGTCACTACTCCTTCGAGGTTAGGCGGGATACTCACTGGGTACATATATGTTTATGTACTCATGCTACGCTTCTATACTTAATTGTACATGTTCTGAGGCTGGTGCATCTGGTTGTCACACCGGAGCTTGATTCTGATTATAGACCGACCTGACTTCACGGTGAGCTGCTTTCTCCTGGCGATCTCCGGCAGCACCATGGGGTTTTCTTTTGCTTATTTCCCGTCTATTTTTTTTCAGACTGTGGGACTGTATATTATATATTTTGTATATTCTGTTAGTATGCCTGTAGGACTTGTGACACTAATTCCTGGCACACACATGTGGTAGTTATTATGGATTATAGGTCTGTATATATGTGGGCTCACGCCTCCTTATGACCTCTTTTGATTTAAACTGGCTAATGATCCTTTTTGATTTATGTTATAAGCTTTAAAACTTGGTATATGTTGAAATGTTTAATCAAATAAGAAAGAACCCTTAGTAAATTGAGTAGTATTTTGGGTTGTGACAACATGGTATCAGAGCTCTAGGTTCACATAGGTCTCACGAGTCACGGGAAAACCCAGTAGAGTCTTGCGGATCAGTACAGAGACGCCTGTACTTATCTTCGGGAGGCTATAGGGTGTTAGGATACCTCTCTTTATTCCTATTCTATCGTGCAGTCGATGGTTTACTAAATCTCATTCTTCTATTCTCTCACAGATGGTGAGGACGCGTGCATCTGATGTTCCAGACCCGAGAAGGGCCGCTATCCCCATTGTCCGTGGTAGAGGCCGGGGGAGGGCACCAACCCGAGGTAGGGGTGAGGGCGTCCTAGAGCTATTCCGGTTCCACCACCAGAGGACCCAATCATTGAGGAGCAGGACGAGGTGCCTCCAGCAGATCCTGCTCCCGTAGACTTCATGACGGCGCCAGGCTTCCAGGCGGTCATGGGCCATATGATGAGATTTATGGACACCATGTCCCAGGCTGGTTTATTTCCAATAGATCCTGCCACTTCTCAAGCAGGAGGGGGGAGTCCAGACCCCTATTGCCCATACTGCAGGCCAGACAACAACATTCCATCATACCCTAGGGACACTGCCCGTGGGTGGGGCCCAACTTGTTGCAGCAGCACCTGAGCCTAGACCAGTCGGGGACGGCGATCCGTAGAAGATATTGGATAGATGGACTCGATTGTGCCCTCCGCTCTTTGGGGGTGAGCGAGGTGAAGATGCCCAGTATTTTGTGGACAGGTGCAGGGACAGACTGCACAACATGAGGATACTAGAGTCCCATGGAGTGGACTTCACTACCTTCCAGTTGGAGGGCAAAGCTCGTAGGTGGTGGCAGTCCTATATTCTCAGCAGGCTAGCAGATTCTCCTCCTGTCACTTGGGAGCAGTTCACGCAGATGTTTCTGGATAGATATATGCCACCCTCTAAGAGGGAAGAGCTGCAGTATCAGTTTGAGCGGCTAGAGTAGGGACAGATGTCAGTGACAGATTATGAGGCCAGATTTCAGAGTTGTCTCGCCATGCACTCATGATACTACCTACTGATGCAGAGAGAGTGCGCAGATTTGTGGCTGGGTTGCACCTAGGTATTAGGTCCACCATGGCCCAAGAGGTGGAGATGGGTACTCCTTATCAGCTCGTGGTAGAGATTGCTTGCAGAATTGAGTGGTATCGGTCGAGGAGCAGGGGCAGCAGGACAAGAGGGCTAGATTCTCCAGAGATTTCAGAGGTTCCCCAGCTAGGGGAAGAGGTCATTTTAGCATTGGTCAGCCCATCAAGCCTTTATATTCAGCACCTCCACCACCTCCCCGAGGTGTTCCTGCGAGGCCTCATTTCAGCGCCATGCCAGAGCGTTCCTACCGTCCTCTAGCCATTCAGAGTTCACCTAGTGGTAATCTCAGTCATCCGAGATCCTCTGACCCCTACTTCAGTGCTATGCTAGAGGGCCCACATCGCCCTCTGGCCATTCAGGGTTCTTCTTCGGGGCAGCAGACTATGGTACATGGGGGTTGTTACGAGTGTGGAGAGCTAGGTCATATGAGGAGGCATTGTCCCAGGTTTCGGGGCAAGGTCGTACAGTAGGTTTATCAGTCGATGGGTCCGGCACCAGCAGTCCGACCACCTAGAGGTAGAGGACAGGTCGGCAGAGGTCGCCCTAGAGGTGGAGGCCAGTCAGGGGGAGTTCAGGCAGCATATGTTCACTCTGGTGGAGCTCAGTCTTCCGGTACTCCAGCTAGATTCTATGCCATTCCGGCCAGATCAGATGCAATGGCCTCAGACGCCGTGATCACAAGTATTATCTCAGTATGTGGTAGAGAGGCTTCAGCATTATTTGATCCAGGATCCACATATTCATATGTTTCAGCATTATTTTCTCATTTTCAGGATGCTCCTCGCGAGTCCTTGGGTTCTCATATATATGTATCCACTCCTGTGGGCGATTCTGTGGTGGTAGACCGGATCTATCGGTCTTGTGTGATCACCTTCTGTGGGTTCGAGACCAGAGCAGACCTTTTATTGCTCGACATGGTTTATTTTGAGGTTATTCTAGGCATGGATTGTCTATCTCCTTATTATGTCGTGCTATATTGCCATGCTAAGACAATTATTTTATCCATGCCCAAGTCGCCTAGGCTGGAGTGGAGAGGTTCCTCAGTTAGTGCAGTCAGCCGGGTTATTTCAGTCATGAAGGCTCGTATGGTCTAGAGGGGTTGTCTGGCCTATCTTGCTTACGTGCGGGACACCACCGCCGAGTCTCCGACGATTGATTCAGTGCCAGTAGTTTGATATTTTGCTGATGTATGTCCTTCAGACCTTCCAGGCATGCCTCCAGATCCTGATATTGATTTCTGCATTGATTTAGCTCCAGGTACCCAGCCTATATCTATTCCTCCGTACCGTATGGCTCCAAAGGAGTTGAAGGATCATCTTGAGGAGTTTCTAGCTAAGGGATTCATCAGACTGAGTGTATCACCATGGGGTGCTCCAGTTCTATTCGTGAAGAAGAAGGATAGGTCCATGCGGATGTGTATTGACTACCGCCAGTTGAACAAAGTCACCATTAAGAACAAGTATCCTTTGCCGCGCATCGATGATTTTTTTGGCCAGTTGCAGGGTGCTCGGGTGTTTTCTAAGATTGATTTGAGATCGGGATATCATCAGTTGAAGATTCGGGCCTCAGATGTTCTGAAGACTGCTTTTCGTACGAGATATGGCCACTATGAGTTCCTGGTGATGTCCTTTGACTTGACTAATGCCCCAGCAGTATACATTGACTTGATAAATAGGGTGTTCAGGCCGTATATTGATTCCTTTGGTATTGTCTTTATTGATGACATCTTGATTTACTCATGTAGCCTGGGGGAGCACGAGCAACATTTCAGAGTTGTGCTCCAGACCTTGCGGGAACAGATGCTATATGCTAAGTTCTCCATGTGTAAGTTCATGTTGGATTCCGTAGCATTCCCAGGGCATGTGGTATCCGGAGAGGGTATCAAGGTTGACCCTCAGAAGATCGAGGTAGTTCAGAGTTAGTCGCGTCCTACTTCAGCTACAGAGATCAGGAGCTTTTTGGGCCTAACAGGCTATTATTGCCGATTTATGGAGGGGTTCTCTTCTATTGAAGCTCCATTAACTAGATTGACTCAGAAGAATGCCCCGCTTCGATAGTCTGACGAGTGTGAGGAAAGCTTTCAGAAGCTCAAGGCGTCATTGACTTCAGTGCCAGTTCTAGCATTGCCTTCCAGTTCTGGGATGTACACAGTATATTGCGACGCTTCACGCGTTGGCTTAGGGTGTGTGTTGATGCAGGAAGGGATAGTTATTGCTTATGCTTCGCGCCAGCTGAAGTTTCATGAAAAGAATTACCATGTGCACGATTTAGAGTTGGCGGTGATTGTTCATGCTCTTAATATTTGGAGGCACTACTTGTATGGGGTGTCCTGTGAGGTTTATTTAGACCACCGCAGCTTGCAGCACTTTTTCAAGCAGAGAGATCTTAATCTGAGGCAGCTCATATGGCTTGAGTTGTTGAAGGATTATGATATCACCATTCTTTATCATCCGGGCAAGGCAAATGTGGTAGCAGATGCTTTGAGCAGGAAAGCGGAGAGTATGGGTAGCTTGGCTTATATTGCAGCAGAGGAGAGACCTCTAGCCTTGGACATTCATTCCTTGGCCAATCGCCTGGTGACATTAGACCTTGCAGAGCCTCGTCGAGTTTTAGCACATGTGGTTGCCCAGTCTTCGTTATTTGGGGAGATTAAGGCCCGACAGTTCGATGATCCGTGCTTAGCAGAGCTTCGGGAGACAGTGGTACGGGGTGGTGCCAAGGAGGTTTCCATTGGAAAGGATGGTGTTCTGAGAATTCAGGACCGTTTATGTGTTCCTAATGTTGATGTCCTGAGGGAGAGGATTCTAGAGGAGGCACACAGTTCTTGGTATTCTGTTCATCCTGGTGCTACGAAGATGTATCGTGATTTGAAGCAGAATTACTGGTGAAGGCGGATGAAGGGGGACATTGTGGAGTATGTGACTAGGTGTCTTAATTTCCAGTAGGTGAAGTATGAGCACCAAAGGCTAGGAGGCCTACTTCAGCAGATGCTCATTCCTGAGTGCAAATGGGATCACATCACTATGGACTTCGTCGTTGTGTTGCCTCGGACTTTGCGGAAGGTTTACGTGGTTTGGGTCATTGTGGATAGATTGACCAAATCGGCGCGTTCCATTCCAGTGGCTACTACTTACACTTCTGAGAGGTTAGCCCAGATCTACATTCGGGAGATAGTCCGGCTGCACGGTGTGCTGGTGTCCATTATATCAGACCGAGGTCCTCAGTTCACCTCGCATTTCTGGAGAGCATTGCATAGTGAGATGGGCACCCAGATAGATCTCAGCACAGCATTTCACCCTCAGACTGATGGCCAGTCGGAGCGTGCAGTTCAGATATTGGAGGACATGCTCAGGGCATGCGTGATTGACTTCGGAGGTCAGTGGGACCAGTTCTTTCCTTTGGCCGAGTTTAGTTACAATAATAGAAACCAGTCCAGCATTGAGATGGCTCCATTTGAGGCTTGGTATGGTCGGCGATGTCGTTCCCCTATCGGGTGGTTTGAGCATGACGAGGCTAAGTTATATGGTACCGACCTGGTGAGGGATGCTTTGGAGAGGGTGAAGTTGATTCAGGAGAGGCTCCGCATAGCACAATCCAGACAGAAGAGTTACACGGATCAGAGGGCGTGTGATGTATCATTTATGGAGGGGGACGAGGTTCTATTGAAGGTCTCGCCGATGAAGGATATTATGAGGTTTGGGAAGAAGGGCAAGCTGAACCCGAGGTTTATAGTCCCTTCGAGGTGTTGAGGCAAGTTGGGGATGTTGCTTATGAGCTAGCCTTACCTCCCAGTTTATCAGGAGTTCATCCGGTCATTCATGTATCCATGCTCCGGCGATACCACGCTGACTTCTCTCACATGGTTGACTTCAGCACTATTCAGTTGGATGAGAGGTTGGGCTACGAGGATGAGCCAGTTGCTATTGTTGATAGACAGGATCGCCAGTTGAGGTCCAAGAGAGTTTCTGCAGTGAAGGTCTAGTAGAAGGGCCAACCAGTAGAGGAAGCGACCTGGGAGTCAGAGGAGGACATGCGGAGAAGATATCCGCACTTATTCAGCACTTCAGGTATGATTCTAGACCCGTTCGAGAATGAACGTTTGTTTAAGGGGTGGAGAATGTAACGACCCGACCGGTCGTTTTGCGTTGTCAGATCCCGTTCCCCTAAATAAGACTTCCCATAGTGGCCTATTGTGATTTATGACTTGCGGGGACTGGTGGTTCGGGATTCGGAAGTGTTTAGAGTGCTAATGGGACATTTGGTCCCTTCAGGTTGACCTTTAAGGAAAATTTTGACTTCGGTCAACATTTCTTGTAAACGACCTCGGAATCAAGTTTCGATGGTTCCGGTAGCTTCGTATGATGATTTCGGACTTGGGCGTATGTTCGGAATGGGTTTTGGATCCCGGGAGCGTTTCGGCGCCTAATATTGAAATAAGAGTTCCTTAAGTCCTTATTGTGTTTTGGGGCGTATTTTTGTGTTATTGAGGTCCGAACGGAATTACGAGACCGGGAATAGTTCCATTATGTCATTTATGACTTGCCTACAAAATTTGGTGTCATTCCGAGTCGTATAGGTCAGTTCGGCGCATGGTTAGTTAAGGCAAGAAAACTTAAAGTTCCTAAGTTTGGTTATAGGGGTTTTGAGGTGTGATTTTAAGTTTTAGCATTTTTTTGGGTGTTTTGAAGGCTCGAGCGAGTCTGTATTATGATTTGGGATTTGTTGGTATATTTGGAGTGAGGCTCGTGTGGGCCCAGGTGCCTCTCGGGCACCAAACGAGGCCAAAACCAGCTGAAGCAATTGCTGGTGCACCTGATCGGGTGTGACCGCAGGTGCGACTGCCCAGTTACTGGTGCGAGACTGCTCCTGCGGTCCAGGCCTCGCAGGTGCGACCCCCAGGTGGGTTCCCCAGTTCTCGTAGGTGCAGGCTTTTTCCCGCAGGAGCGGACTCCGGGCAGCAGCTGCGAGCCCAGGCCCTTGACCCATTTTCCACAGGTGCGAGCTTTTGCTCGCAGGTGCGGTCGTCGAGTCGCATGTGCGGAAACCCCTGTAGGCAGAAAGGTCTTTATGTGCGGGATTATTTCATTCCGACTCTATTTTCTTCCACTATAGGCAATTTTGGGAGCTTGGAAAAGAGCCCCACGACCCAGCCACTGTGAGGTAAGTAAATTCTATCCTAAAGTTAGTTAATGCATGAATTCCTAGCTTAGTTAACTACCTAATTAGTGAAAAATTAAGGAATTGGGTAGTGATCTAGGGCTTTCGAGAATTTAGAGAATTTCCTGTGAATTGGCTATGAAGTTATACAAAAATCATATATTAATGATCCTTAGGTTATGCGTGAGCGTTTCCTTCAAGAATTTTTGAAATCCGAGCATGCGAGCCCGGGGTTGGATTTTGGGATTTCTTCAAGAATGATTAATTTGACTAAATAATAGGATAATTCCCTGCTTTGAATGTAAATTATATATTTGTATAACATTTGGCTAGTTTCAAGTCCGTGGTTGTCGAGTTCGGAGTTTCGGGCGCATTCTTGACCCGGGTAGTAGGTGCAACGCGAGTTGAGTCTCCTTTCTAACCTCGTAAGAGGGAATTGTCCCCGTAGGTATTTAAAATACTATATGTGATAATTGTGGGGGCTACGTACGTAGCATCTATTATTATTATGTCCGGGTACTTAGGTCCACATCATGCCTTGTGTTTTACTTGAAATGAACTATATGCTTAATAAAGTAAATGTTACATGCGGCTTATTTCCTTGAGATTATGAAATTTGAGAAAATTTGTAAGGAATTGTTTACTGAAAAGTAATTTAAAAAGGAATAGTGTGTGTGCATGTAACCGCTTCGAAATTTATATTCTGCGAGCAGGGTGTGATTTCCCCCACTCTTATGGGAACAGGCCGTACACCACGGCGGATTGGAAGATGCACTTTTGGTTCGGGCCGTTCGATCCTCGGCAGTGCATAGAGAGGATTACTTTATGGCAAAGATGCACTTTTGGTTCGGGCCATTCGATCCTCGGCAGTTCATAGATGTGAGTAATTTATGGAAGGTCGTTCGACCCTCGGCAGTGCACGGACACGACTATCTTATGACTCCGGCCGGTTGTCCTTACCCTGTATGCGCATGATTTATTTGTTACTAAATTCATGGACATTGATTTGACAGATATTTGGGGGAAGGTAAAGTAGTAATTGTTTATTTATTTCCAGTACTTCCTTGGATTTCAGTGCCTTATATATATTTTCTGCTTCACTTCCTTTACATGCCTACCGTTTTTATCTTATTCTGTTAAATTTTATTTTTGGACCTTAGTGAGTGTCATGTCGACCTCTCATCACTACTTCTTCGAGGTTAGGCGGGATACTCACTGGGTACATATATGTTTATGTACTCATGCTACACCTCTGTACCTAATTGTACAGGTTCTGAGGCCGGTGCATCTAGTTGTCAGACCGGAGCTTGATTCTGATTATAGACGGACCTGATTTCACGGTGAGCTGCTTTCTGGGCGATCTCCGGCAGCACCATGGGGTTTTCTTTTTCTTATTTTCCATCTACTTCTTTCAGACAGTGGGACTGTATATTATATCTTTTGTATATTCTGTTAGCATGCCCGTAGGACTTGTGACACTAGTTCCTGGCACACATGTGATAATTATTATGGATTACGGGTTTGTATATATATATTGGCTCACGCCTCCTCATGACCGCTTTGATTAAAAACTGGCTAATTATCCTTGTCGATTTATGTTTTAAGTTTTTAAAACTGAGTATATGTTGAAATGTTTAATATAATAAGAAAGAACCCTTAGTAAATTGAGTGTTGGCTTGCCTGACCCCGCCGTTGGGCGCCATCACAACCTAAGTTAGGATTTTGGGTCTTGACATAATAGTTATTTTTTCATTTCAGGAAAATTATTAAAAAATGGTGGAAGAATGACAACAGACTCAGCCTCCTTCAACTCAACCAACACCTGACCATATGGCTTCATTATGCACAGAGGCAGCGTGTGGAGTAAACAAAGGCAGAGTCGATAGATTTGAAGTACGCTAACCTATAGGTCATAAAAACTCACTCATAGCTGATTCTTCTTCTTCGCAAAATCAAGAACATATGAAACATATGAGAAAAGAAATTTGTGATTTGAAGCAATAATTTGACTCACAATTCAGAACATTTCTTAAGATGCAGAAATTCATGAGAAACATGGGAATGATCTATCTGACGATGAGGATGAACAAACTTAATCTGATTTGTAGTATTTTAGGTTTATGGTATTGGTTGATTGTTACGCTTGATTGTGAGAAACAAGTTTATGTTTTTTTTTTAAACTTGAATGCGGGCTACTATTTGGATGTTTTAATGCCCAAAGTTGTTAGGTTTAATGGATTTGTTGGTTTAGATTGTGTTAATGGTTGGATTTGTTGGTTTAGATGTGACATTGGTTGACATTTGTTGATTGATTGTTGGTTATTGTATTATAATACTTTGACAGCTAGTGTATCTCAAAATTGAGCAGAATTTTGCCTAGTTTTATAGAAAATTCTGACTAATTTCCCAGTGAAAGTCGAGTACGCAGACATTTCCACCACTCTAAAGCTTTGAAAGATACGGAAGCAGTTAAAATTAAGGAAAACCCTTTTAAAAGAAGAGTAAGAAAACATAATTCAATACCAAATCTCTCAAAATCGGGGCATCACCGAGTGCATGAGCATCTACAAAAAGACATAGTTTAATACGCGTCTAGGTAATAAAACTGTAACATAAAATGAAAGATAAGGAGGGAGAGTCAAGGTCTTCGAATACCAAGTAGCTACCTCGATAGTCTCAAAAATCCGAACTCCACAATTCAGCAATCACCGTGATCGGAAGCACCTGGATCTGCACACGAGGTGCAGGGGGTAGCGTGAGTACAAACAACTCAATAAGTAAAAAATCTAACCTTGGGAAGGAAATTTGGTGACGAACTCAACACATACAGTTCAAGACAGAAATAACAGTACAGAAATGTAGGCATGCCTTCATGTTCAACAGTTAAACTTAATTCAAGTAAAATAGATTATTTCTAAATAATACGAGGAGTATGGCCTTTATACATCTACATTCCAATGCACATGGTGTATATGATGCACCACGTTGAAATCCTCATATACTCACACTCTTATAATACTCAATCACCCTGTACTGTATATGGAAAATCTAGCCCCGGGAATAGCCATCCCATATATATAAATATCAACTGACATTCAGTCACTCAGTACTATATAAGGCCAATCCATCCTAGGGGAAGATCCATCCCCAAATATAAATGATTCGGACAAGATCCATGTTCAGGGAAGATCCATCCCTCAATATAATCAACTACACTTACTGGGGGTGTGTACAAACTCTGGAGGGGCTCCTTCAGCCCAATCATTATAATAAGCCAGATCCAGGCATAAATCAATGAACAAACTGAGGCATGCAGCCCGATCCCATAATGGTCACTATCAATCAGGCCCTCGGCCTGACTCAGTCATTAATCTCTCTGTTCTCTCTCTATCTCTCGGGCTCACAGTATTGTGAAACTATCCCAACAATGATGATATGATATAGAAATAAATAGTAACAGAAAGTGAGATATAATATGAAATGAATAAATATGGCTGAGTACGAAATTTCAATGTACCTAATAGGTAAACAGCAAGGATACGGCCATTATGGGTCCCAACAGTACCAGCAATAGCCTAAACATGATTTCTAGCTTGATTGGCAGCTCAATTACTTTATCACATGATGAAAACATGGATATGAGCAAGATAAACCCACTATACAGTTCCATGGAATCGACCAGTTCACAATTCTTACGGTGCACGACCATACACACGTCACTTGGCATGTGCGTCAGCTCAAAACCAATCATATAACACATATTTCGGGGTTTCAAACCCTCAGGGCAAGTTTAGAAGTGTTACTTACCTCAATCCGAGCAAATCTCTACTGCAACACACCCTTGCCTCGCGAAACGGCCTATGAATGCCTCAAATCTAGCCATAAACAATTCAGTATAATCAAAACGGGTTAAAGGATTCAGTTCCAGAAGAAAATACTAAATTATTAATCAAAATTCAAAAATCGACTCAAGAGTCGGCCCCCGGGCCCACGTCTCAAAATTCTTTAAGAGTCACAAAACCCAAAAGCCCATTCAACCATGAGTCCAACATACAAAAATTACAAAAATCAACCACCAAATTGACACCCAAATCCCCATATTCAACTCTCCAAATCCCTATTCTCAAACTCCCAAATTCCAACTTAAATACTCATAAAATAGGTGGGAAATTCAATAGGGAAATAATATTATTGATCAAAAATGAGCACAAAGTACTTACGTCAAGAAACCCCTCAAACATCCTCTCAAGAATCGCCCAAACTCGAGCTTCAAATGTTTAAAATGAAGTAAAATCGCAAACCCTCATTTTAAATAATATGCCCAGCATTCTCGCTTCTGTAGCCACTTACGCACTTCTACGGTGTCGCAGAAGCGGACACAATGCCGCTTATGTGGCTTTTTTCCACTCTTGCATCTCCTGAGTCCGCTCCTGCGTACTTGCTTCTGCGAGCCACCAAGTCACTTCTGCGGAACCAGCTCCCATCTCCATTTTCTCTTTTGTGATCCCACTACCGCATCTGAGATCATGTAGGTGCGGTAATTCCCTCGCACTTGTGACTACTGCACACTCCCCTCCAAAAATTGCATCGGTGAAACACAAACCGAACATGCGATCAAAGCTCCGCAGGTGCAGTTACACCAGCAGAGTCCCAGCTTCAGAAATCTTTCAAACTCAAACCCCGATCCGAAAACCATCCAAAATCAACTCGAGGCCCACGAAACCTCAACCAAACATACCAAAAGTCCTAATACACGATACGAACTTATTCGGACTCTCAAATCATTTGTAACAAGATCAATATCACGAATCACACCCTAATTCCACCCTATTGAAACTAAGGAATTCCAACTTCTACAAACTACGTCGAAACCTATCAAATCACGTCTGATTGACCCCAAATTTTGCACACCAGTAAACTTTGACATTACGGACCTACTCTAACTTCCAAAATTGGAATCTGACCCCGATATCAAAAAGTCCACTCCCGGTCAAACTTTCTAAAAATCTAATTTTCGCTGTTTCAAGCCAAATTCCACTACGGACCTACGAATCATAATCCGGACATGCTCCTAGGTCCAAAATCACACAACGGAGCTAACAGAACCATCAAAACCCCTTTCCGGAGTCATTTACTCATAAGTCAACATTCGGCCAACCTTTTCAACTTAAGCTTCCAACCTTGAGACTAAGTGTCTCAATTCATTCCTAAATCTCTCCAGACTAGAACCGACTACCCCGGTGTAATGACCCGGCTGGTTGTTTGGAGAGTATTAGACCCTAACCCTTATTTACTTCCCCCTTTATTTCATTTTGTGGTTACGTGACTTGCTGGGAGAATTTATTTTTGGTTTTAGAGTGAAATGGTAAACTTCATTCCTAAAATAGAAGCTTAAGTTATAGGGAATTAATTGTAGTTTGAATTACTTGAAGATGACTCTGGAATGGAGTTTCGTAGGTTCCAATAGCTTCGTATGGTGATTCTGGTCTAAGGAGCGTGTCTAGATGTTGATTTGGAGGTCCATAAGTCATTTTACCGTTAATTTGCAAAAGTTGGAAAGTTGGGTAAATTTTAGGAAGTTCGACTGGAGGTGGACATTTTGATATCGGGATCGGATTTAGATTCTGGAAATTGGAATAGGTCCATAATGTCATTTATCACTTGTGTGTGAAATTTGAGGTAAATCAGACTTGATTTGATAGATTTCGGTGTCGAATGTAGAAGTGTGAAGTTTAAAAGTTCATTAGACTTGAATCGATGCTCAATTCGTGTATTTAGCATTGTTAGTTGTGATTTAAAGGCTTGACTAAGTTCCCAAATAAGGAGGTTTTTGGGAAGAAGCAATGTTGTTCTTCACGAACGCGAGGAAGCTTCCGCTTTCGCGAAGAAGGAAGAACCTGGGCAGAACTTAAAAATCCCAAAATTGAGGGTTTATGTCATTTTTCACCATTTGGACTTGGGAGCTCCGATTTAGGCGATTCTTGGAGAGATTTTCATGTGGATGTTTGGGGTAAGTGATTCTTACCTACTTTTGGTTAATTTCCATGATTATGTCTTTAATTTCACCATTTAATTAGTGTTTTGAGATGAAATATTGGGGGAAAATTAAAGAAATTTTGTATACGGCTAAAATCGGAGAGTCTGATTTTATGATCATTATGGCATTCTGTAGCCCGTCTTAAGAGGGCTCAAGGCAGATTTCGAGGTTCGACACCAAGGAATCATATCGAGGATCCCCCAAACTCGACCTCGAAGCGGCATAAATCGGAGAGCATTATGAGAAGGCGGGAAATTCCCAAAAGGCACATGGCTAGAGTTGACCAAGTCTACAAGAATAGTACGAGTCCATACCAACTGCATTTGTTTGAACAATTACACAAGTACAATGTTGGGATTCCTCCCCCCCCCCTATATAAAGGGGACCCTAGTCATTTTGTAACATATACGATATTGAATACAAGAAGAAGAACATTCTCTGCTCTCTAGCTCAAACATTCTCTACAATTGTTCCATTGATTTATTGCTTTCACTTCATCGTGTTCATTGATTGTTCTTCATGTATTTCTCATTGTTGATCATAAAGAGGCCATCTTCGAGGCCCTCTATGTTGTTATATCTTCATCAACCTCCCTCTGTCAAGCACTCGACCTCGACCTCGAGGCCCTGTTTTGGCTAGCTCGAGACCCCGTCTCTCAATAGCTCGTTCTGCATATCTCTACTTTCCTTTGTTATTATCACACTTTCTTTACTTATATTTAGCATCTATTGCTTAACCACTAGTATTAAAATAAATCATATATTTTTAGAACCACAAAATCAAATTTAATTGTAATTACCATTTTCACGGTAAACAGTTTGGCGCCCACCGTGAGGCTGAAATTAATAATGATTGTTTTAAGTGCTAGTTTCTAAAAACACAAGTTATTCTTTACACTTTTTCTTGTCCAAGAATCTTAAATTTCATGTCAAAAAATGTCTAACTCAGTGAATGCACATGAGAACAACGGTCCTGAGGATCATGGAGAGAACGGGAACCAATACGAATCATTGTTGATGTAGGCTCATGCAACGCTCAACATATCGATGTATGCTCTCATACAGACGGACGTGTGCGCGAAGGAGACCAACATGAAGCACAGAGAGCCCTTCTCAAAAGGAAAGAGAAGTTAGCCTTCATGTCATTTTTGAGATGTTGCAAGCACAACAAGTGGTTGTTGCTCAGCTACAAAGCCATCAAAAAACTCCAAGCACAGCACCACCGGAAACGGCTCCTCAATTCGAACAGGCACCAAAAAGGTTGAGCAATAACGGGTCAGCAGTCGACCCTGCTATTATGAAGGTGCTCGAGGTCCTCACAAAGAGGATTGAATCCGGCGAAAAGAAGATAGAAGCTAACGAAAAAAAGGTGGAAACCTATAACTTGAGGGTCGATCAGATCCACCCCCAATTCTGAAGGGTGTAGATTCAAAGAAGTTCGTGCAAAAGCCATTCCCATCAAGTGCGGCTCTAAAGCCCATCCCGAAGAAATTCAGAATGCCCGATCTCCCGAAGTACAACAGGACCTCAAAACCCAATGAGCACATTACTGCTTACACTTATGCAATGAAAGGGAACGACTTAAAAGATGACGAGATTGAATCGATCTTATTGAAAATATTTGGAGAAACGCTGTCCAAAGGGGCCATGATGTGGTATCATAACCTCCCCCCAACTCGATAGATTCATTTGCCATGATGGCAAACTCTTTTGTGAAGGCGCATGCTGGTGCCATCAAGGTCGCTACGAGAAAATCGAACATCTTGAAAATCAAACAAAGAGAGAATGAGATGTTATGGGAGTTCGTATCCCGCTTCCAATTGGAATAAATGGAATTACCACCGGTACCTAATGATTAGGTAGTGAAAGCCTTCGCTCAGGGCTTGAATGAACAAAGCTCGATAGCTCCAAAGCAGCTGAAGCAAAACTTAATTGAGTATCTTGTTGTAGTTTGGGCGGATGTACAAAACAGGTATCAATCAAAGATCAGAGTCGAGGATGACCAATTCGAAGCCCCATCGGACTCGGTGTATCCCAGCAGGCTCTTAGCAAAGGAATCAAGGCTTCCATAGAGAAAGCTGAGGCCAAGCAAAGAAAGGTACCAACCGTATATAGAAAATCGGAGAAATATCCTGAGGCGCAACATACCTCAAAGTGATCGAAGGATGGATCGAGGCCAGAATCCTCGGGGACTCGTGAACAAAGTTGGGTTTGAGAGGCACATAGGGACGGTAGAGGCGCCCCGGCTATCTGAGTACAACTTCAACATTGATGTTTCAGACATCGTATCGGCCATAGGTAAAATCAAAAACACCAGGTGACCAAGACCCACACTATCAGATCCTTCACAAAGGAACCCTAACTTGATATACGAATATCACGGCACTCATGGTCATAGGACCGAGGATTGCAGACAGCTCCGAGAAGGAGTTGCCCGACTCATTAGCAAAAGGGCACCTTCGAGAATTCCTCAACGACCGAGCTAAGAACCAATTTCAAGAGAGAGAGGCGAACAGGAAAAACGAAGCAGAGGAACCACAACACGTCATCCACATGATCATTGGAGGGATCGACATCCCGCAGGGGCCAATTGTCAAGCAAACAAAAATATCCATCACAACAGAAAATCAAACCCAGAACTATGTATTAGAGGACACTCTTGCATTCAGTGAAGAAGACTTCGGGACTTTGTCTCAACCACATAATGATGCACTAGTAATTTCCTTTCTCTTGAATAACATTCAAATTAAACGTGTGCTCGTGGACCCAGGTAGCTCGGCCAACATAATCAGGTCGAAGGTGGTGCAGCAGCTTAGACTGATCGATCAAATCATATTGTCACGACCCCCAAATCCTAAGCCGGCCATCCTAGAACTAGGCTAGCCGACCATTACATACTATCATAATATTTCATAATTTCCAAAACTACACCGGTCTTTCACAAAAAAAAAAATTATAATAATAATTTTCTTTCGCTTAAGCAGAATAAAGCAGCAAAATGAAATAAAGAATTTATACACTACCCCAAAACCTGGAGTCAACTGTCATGAGCACCTAGGACGATAAATACAGGGTATAATAAAGTGACTTTGCTACTACAAGAGTCTCATGTATGGAAGACAAAACTATGAACTGAGGAAAGGAAAGAAGGTGAGCTTGGGATGCTGAGCAGCTACCTCGATCCAAGAAGAAACTCGAAGCACGTCAGAAAATCAACTAGCGAGATGGTCTGGTACCTGGATCTGCACACAGAGGTGCAGGGAGTAACGTGAGTACACCAACTCAGTAAGTAATCAAAGTAACTAAAAACTTGAGTGTAGTGACGAGCATTTATAAATCATGATTTCATAAAACAGTAATTGAACTTTTATTAGGAGGCTCAGATAAAGAAGAGAGAAAAGCAGTAAAATTCGCAATGTAACAGCCATCAAGGCACAGTATCTCTCATAACAAGGTATCTCAGTCACTCGTGACTCCACTATCAGTATTTCATGCTCACACTAAACACTCGCACTCAACAAGAATCAGATAACCACTAAACTGTTGCGGCATGCAGCCCGATCCATACAATATCTGCTGCGGCGCGTAGCCCGATCCACATAACATATGTTGCGGCGCGCAGCTCGATCCAATATATATATATAGTCGACTGTGCTCACTGGGGGTGTACAGACTCCTGAGGGGCTCCTACAGCCCAAGCACTATATTGTTGCAGCGTACAACCCGATCCATATAATATTTGCTCCAGTGTGCAGCCTGACCCATAACTATCCTCACAATCTTGGCTCTCGGCCTCATTCAGTCATCCTCTCAAGCCACTCGGGCAACTCATCTCGACAACACGGGACTCAGCCGAAAATACCTCACAGTATCATAACACAGTGTGATAACAGTGCAATAGCAACTTGTAATAAACACGACTGAGTTCATAAATTTTTCTATCAAAAATAGTGTGAGAATAGTGTCAAAATCTCCTGAGGGTCTAAATAGATCGGCACAAGGCCCCAAACATGGCATATTGCCCATAATATAATATAAGCCTAAAACTATAGGACATCTTATGATTTTAAATCAAGTATGCGGCTTAATAGTCGCTACGGGACGGACCAAGGCACAATCCCTATCAGTGCACGCCCACACGCTCGTCACCTAGCATGTGCGTCACCTCATTTACCAAAACAATATAAAATATCGGGCTTTCATACCCTCAGGTCTAGAGTTACAATTGTTACTTACCTCCAAAATAGTTCAAAAACTACTCTGCGATGCTCTTTCCCCTCGAATCGGCTCCCGACTTCTCCGAATCTAACCAAAACTAGATTAACATCATCAATATACGCTAAAGGAAAAAGCCCCAATAGAAAACTACCAATTTTTGGCACAATTCCCGAAATTGGCCAAACCCGAGCCCCGAAACCACGTCTCAGAATTCGATAAAAATCACAACTAGAATCCTCATTCCCCTACGAGTCTACCCATACCAAATTTACCAAAATCTGACGTCAATTGCCCACTCAAATCATTAAAAGAAATTCCCAATTATTCCGCCCATTTTCCCCCAATTTCCACTTTAATTCCTCAAATTACATGGTAAAAATCAAGGCTAAATCATGAAATTAATCCAAATGCGATTGAAGAACACTTACCTCAAGAACTCTACTAAAAATCTCCTCCAAATCCTCCTTCTCCTGAGCTCTCTAGTGGTCTTTTGAGTTATGGCCAAAAACCCCCGTTCTTGAAACATAAACTTTCTGCCCAGCTATTTCCTTTATCGCGATCGCGGAAATTGCCTCGCGATCGCGAAGCACAAAAATGGACTGGCCTCCAACTTACAATATGAGATCGCAGAAACACACACGCGATCACGGATAACAAGATCCCAAAGCAACTCGATCGCGACCCTTACTACGCGACCGCGTAGAGAAATTCCTTCCCCTCACGACTGCTCCAAATCCTTCTTCGCGATCGCGGTAGCCAACTGGACAGACCCTCGCGATCATCGACCCAAAATGGCAATCGCATAGAACAACTTTCCCAGCTTCCCTCAACAAACCTACATGATCGCGGCCCCACTTTTGCGATCGCGTAGAAGGAAACCAGCAACAGAAATTGCAGCAGCAACAACAGTCTCTTTAAAGCCAAACACACTCTGATAACCACCCGAAACTCACCCGAGGCCCTCGAGACCTCAACCAAATATACCGGAATATCCCATAACCTCATTCAAACTTAGTCGAGCCTTCAAAATACCAAAAACAACGCAAAAACACCAAAAATCACATCAAATTCAAGGCTATGAACTTTGAAACTTCTAAATTTTCCCAAAGATGCCGAAACCATCCAAAACACGTCCGATTGACCTGAAATTTTGCACACACATCCAAAATGACACTACGAACATGTTCCACTTCCGGAATTCCATTCCGACCCCGATAGCTAATTTTTCACTGGCGACCAAAAATTGCCAAAAACTCAATTTCGCCAATTCAAGCCTAATTCTACACCGGACGTCAAAACCACATTCCGAACACACTCCTAAGTCCCAAATCACCTAACGAAGTTATCCGAGCCATAAAATATACATTTCCAGGTGGTTTACCAATAAGTCAACTCCCAGTTGACGTTTCCAACTATTAAGCCAATTTAAGAGACTAAGTGTCTCAGTTCTCACCACAACCACTCCGAACCCGAACCAACCGACCCAACATAACATAAATAGGCTGAGCAACATATGATAAAGCATAAATAGGGAAAACGGGGCTAAAATTCTGGGAACGACCGGCCGGGTCGTTACATCCTCCCCTTCTTAAACAAATGTTCGTCCTCGAACGGGTTTAGAAACATACCTGGAGTCTCGAATAAGTGAGGATATCTGCTCTGCATCTCCCGCTCGGTCTCCCAGGTGGAATCCTCCACCGGCCGCCCTCTCCATTGAACCTTCACTGAAGTTATATCCTTAGACCTCAGCTTTCTGACCTGACGACCCAAAATAGCCACTGGCTCTACCTCATATGACATATCACCCTCGAGCTGAACCGTGCTGAAGTCCAAAACATGAGACGGGTCACCAACATACTTCCGGAGCATTGAAACATGGAACACCGGATGGATACTCGATAAGCTGGCAGGCAAGGAAAGTCTATAAGCCACCTCCCCAATCCTCTGAAGCACCTCAAATCGCCCAATGAACCAGGGACTCATCTTTCCCCTCTTCCCGAACCTCATAACACCCTTCATGGGCGACACCTTCAGAAGCACCTTCTCCCCAACCATGAAAGACAAATCTCGGACCTTCCGGTCTGCGTAACTCTTCTGCCTAGATTGCGCCGTGCGAAGTCGCTCCTGAATCAACTTCACCTTACCCAGCGCATCCTGAACCAAGTCTGTGCCCAATAGCCTAGCCTCGCCCGGCTCAAACCAACAAACCGGAGATCTGCACCTCCTACCACATAAAGCCTCATACGGAGCCATCTATATACTTAACTGATAACTATTATTATATGCAATCTTCGCGAGTGGCAAAAACTGGTCCCATGAACCCCCAAAATCAATGACACAGGCACGTAACATATCCTCCAAAATCTGAATCGTACGCTCCGACTGCCCGTCTGTCTGAGGATGAAACATTGTGCTCAACTCAACCCGAGTACCCAACTCCCTCTGCACGGCCCTCCAAAACTGAGATGTGAACTGAGTACCTTTGTCAGAAATGATAGAAACTGGAACCCCATGCAATCGAACAATCTCCCTGATATAAATCTCAGCTAACCGCTCCGAAGAATAAGTAGTACCAACAGGAATGAAGTGCACGGATTTGGTTAGCCGATCCACAAGAACCCATATAGCATCAAACCTCCTCAATGACCATGGGAGCCCAACTACAAAGTCCATGGTGATTCGCTCCCATTTCCACTCCGGAATATCTAATCTCTGAAGCAATCCACCCGGTCTCTGGTGCTCATACTTGACTTGCTGACAGTTGAGGCACCGAGTCACGAACTCAACAATATCCCTCTTCATCCGCCTCCACCAATAATGATGTCTCAGATCCTAGTACATCTTCGCGGCACCCGGATAGATGGAATACCATGAACTATGGGCCTCATCTAGTATCAAGTCTCGAAGTCCATCCATATTGGGCACGCAAATCCGGCCCTGCATCCTCATGACCCCATCATCACAAATAACCACATCTATGACATCACCGTGACGGACTCTGTCCTGAAGGACGAGCAAGTGTGGATCATCATACAGGCGTGCTCTAATCTAATCATAAAGAGAAGACTTGGAGGCTACACAAGCCAATATCCGTGGGGGCTCTGATAGCCAATCTCACCAACTGACGCGCTTAAGCTTGAACATCAAGTGCTAATGGTCGCTCTGCTACTGGAAGGTAGGCTAGACTCCCCAAACTCTCTGCTCTGCGACTCAGGGCATCGGCCACTACATTGGCCTTCCCCGGATGATATAGAATGGTGAGGTCATAATCCTTGAGAAGCTCCAACCATATACTCTGACACAAATTCAGATCCTTCTACTTAAGCAGATGCTGCAAACTACAGTGATCAGTGAAAATCTCGCAATGCACTCCATACAAATAATGACGCCAAATCTTCAAGGCGTGGACAATAGCTGCTAGCTCAAGATCGTGCACTGGATAATTCTTCTCGGCACCTTCAACTATCTAGACGCGTAGATAATCACCCTACCGTCTTGCATCAAAATTGTTCCAAGTCCAACTCTCGAGGTGTCAAAGTAAACTGCATAAGAACCTGAACCCGTAGGCAAAACCAATACCGGAGCTGTAGTCAAAGCTGACTTGAGCTTCTGAAAGCTCTCCTAACACTCCTCAATCCACCTAAACTGAGCACCCTTCTGGGTTAGTCTGGTCATATGTGCTGCAACAGATGAAAATCGCTCTACAAAACGGCGATAGCACCCTGCCAAACCATGGAAACTGCGGATCTCGGTAGGCGATGACGATTTAGGGCAGCTCTGCACTGCCTCTATCTTCTTTGGATCTACCTGAATACTCTCACTAGACACCACGTGCCCCAAGAACTCTACTGAATCAAGCCAGAACTCACGCTTCGAAAATTTTTGCATACAATTTTTTCTCCCACAAGGTCTGAAGCACAACTCTCAAATGCTGCTCATGATCCTCCCGAGATCGGGATTACACCAAGATATCGTCAATAAACACGATGATGAAAGAATCCAGATAAGGCCGGAATACACTGTGCATCAAGTGCATAAAGGCTGTTGGGGAATTGGTCAGCCCGAATGACATAACCAGAAACTCATAATGACCATATCTAGTCTTGAAGGCAGTCTTCGGGATGTCTGGCCCCCGAATCTTCAACTGATGATAGCCAGAACGCAAGTCAATCTTTGTAAATACCCTGGATCAAAAAAGTCATCTATACGAGGCAAAGGATACCGGTTCTTCACCGTAACCCTGCTCAACTGCCGATAATCAATACACATGCACATAGAACCATCCTTCTTCTTCACAAACAACACTGGTGCACCCCAACGTGACACACTAGGCCGAATGAAACCCTTAGCTAGGAGTTGCTGAAGCTGCTCCTTTAATTCCTTCAGCTCTGCTGGTGCCATACGATAAGGTGGAATAGAAATAGGTTGTGTCTGGAACCAGGTCAATATCAAAATCAATGTCCCTGTCAGGTGGCATGTCTGGAAGGTCTGCAGGAAACACGTCCGGAAATTCACGGACCACAGGAACCGAATCAATAGCGGGAGTCTCACCACTGACATCCCTTACAAAATCCAGATACGATAAACACCCATTCTCAACCATACGTTGCGCGTTCAGGTAGGAAATCACGCTACTAGGCACATACTCAGAAGAACCTCTCCACTCAACCCTCAGACATCCTGGCATAGCTAGGGTCACAGTCTTAGCGTGACAATCAAGAACACCATGACATGGAGATAGCCAATCCATGCCCAATATCACGTCAAAATCGACCATGCTAAGTAATAATAGGTCCATTCGGGTCTCTAGATCCCCAATAGATATCACACATGACCGATGCACACGGTCCACAGCAATAGTATCACCCACCGGAGTCGACATATGAACAAGCGTAACTAAGGACTCACGGGGCATATCCAGGAAATGGGCAAAATATGACGTGACATAAGAATACATGGAACCATGGTCAAATAAGGACAAAGCATCTCGGTGACAGACTGAGATAATACATGTGATCACTGCATCGGAGGCCATAGCATCTGGCCTGGTTGGAAACGCATACATACGGGCCTGACCTCCACCTACTAGACCTCCCCCTCTACGGCGGCCTAAAGCTGACTGACTACCATCTCTGGCTGCCTGGGTGGGTGGTGAAGTAACTAGAGCTGAAGTCGAAGGCTGGCTCCTCAGCTGAGATGGACCTCCAAGAAGATGAGGACACTGCCTCCTCATATACCTAAACTCTCCACACTCATAACAACTCCCTAGTGCAGGAGACAGGAACTGATAGAAACACCTGGCACCAGAATAGCCACTAGAAGGATCATGCATAGAGGAACCCTGAACTGGTGGTGCTCGAGCTGCACTCTGGGCTGGAAGGGAACCGATTAAAGAACGGCCTGGTTGAGAACTGCGAGGACCATGCCCTGAAGATGTACCATTATAGGCTGGGCGGACTGACTGGGGAGGCCTGAATGAATGGCCTCTACCATGCTGAAACTGCCCCCTGTAAGGAGCACCTATAGAACCACCCAATCCATGAGGCCTCTTGGCCTCCCGCTCCTGGTGGCGAACTGACTCAATATCTAAAGCAATATCAACAACCTGTATAAGGTAGCACCTGATACCCTCTCCCGAGTCATAAAAAGGTAGAGCTGGTAAGTGAGGCCATCCACGAACCTCCTAATCCTCTCCCTATCGGTAGAAACCAACTCGGTGTCGTGACGAGCCAACTCTAAAAATCGCATCGCATACTGCATGACGGATAGCTCCCCCTGACGTAGCTGCTCAAACTGCCTACGTTGCTCCTCCCTGTAAGATTGTGGTACATACTTCTCCAAGAAGATAGTGGAGAACTGCTGCCAGGTGAGGGGTGCTAAACCAACAGGCCTACGCCTCTCGAAGGACTCCCACCAAGTAGAAGCAGCCCCAGAAAACTGAAAAGTAGCAAACGAGAACCCACTGGTCTCTAGAATCCCAGCAGTACGAAGCATCCTCTGACACTTATCCAGAAATCGCTGGGCATCCTCGCCCTCAGCACCACTGAATGTCTGAGGCTAAAGTCTACTAAATATCTCCAGTCTACGCTGCTCATTATTTGGCATAGATGGAACCGCGAAGTCCTGAACTGGAGCAACCGGCTGGGCTGCAACTGCCCCTGGTGTCTGAAGGCCCTGAGTAGCCTGCTCAGGTGTCCGGGGAGCTGGAGTCTGACTGCCTCCCCCGGCCTGAGAAGTAGCAGCAACTGCCTGAGAAAGGGTGGTACATATAGTCAAGATCTGAGCCAAGGTCTCCTAAAGACCTGGAATAACAATGGGCACCGCCGGTTCCTGAGCCTGTCCCAGTAGAGCATCTACGACGGGGACCTGATCCTGAATGGTAGGTGGACCCTCTAGTACTGCCCCGGCTGTTGCACGGGCTGGTTCCCTACCTCTACCACGGCCTCGACCGTGACCTCGACCTCTCGCTGGTCTAGCTGGTGGCTGGTCACCCTGATCGGTAGCGCAAGTCCTCACCATCTGTGGGAGAATGAAACAACAGAAGTTTAGATTTCTAGAATCAACAAAATGGCATGACAGTGTTCAAGAAAAATGAGATTGTTCCAAATGGTTCTGCAGCCTCTTGAAGATAAGTACAGATGTCTTCGTACCGATCCGCGAGACTCTACTAAACCTGCTCATGACCGTTGAGTCCTATGTAACCTAGGCTTTAATACCAACTTGTCACGTCCCCCAAATACTATGTCGGCCGTGATGGCACCTATCATGGAACTAGGCTAGCCAACCATTACATACTATAATAATATTTCATAATTTCCAAAACTATACCGGTCTTTCACAAAAAAAAAAATATTTCTTTCGCTTAAGCAGATTAAAGAAGCAAAATGAAATAAACAATTTATACACTACCCCAAAACCTAGAGTCAACTGTCATGAGCACCTAGGACGATAAATACAATGTATAATAAAGTGACTTTGCTACTACAAGAGTCTGAATTATGGAAGACAAAACTATGAACTGAGGAAAGGAAAGAAGGTGAGGTGGGGACGCATAGCAGCTACCTCGATCAACGAACAAAATCCAAGCGCGTCAAAAAATCATCTAGCGAGATGGTTCGGTACCTGGATCTGCATACAGAGGTGCAGGGAGTAACGTGAGTACGCCAACTCCGTAAGTAATCAAAGTAACTAAAAAATTGAATGTAGTGACGAGCATTTATAAATCATGATTTCATAAAGCAGTAATTCAACTTTTACTAGAAGGCCAGAGATAAAGAAGAGATAGAAAAGTAGTAAAATTCACAATGTAACAGCCATCCAGGCACAGTATCTCCCATAACAAGGTATCTCAGTCACTCGTGACTCCACTATCAGTATTTCATGCTCACACTAAACACTCGCACTCAACAAGAATCAGATAACCACTCAACTGTTGCGACGTGCAGCCCGATCCATACAATATTTGTTACGGCGCGCAGCCCGATCCACATAACAAATGCTGCGGCGTGCAGCCCAATCCAATATATATATATATATACATATCACGACCCAAACTAGAGGATCATGACTAGCACCCGGGCCATACTTGCCAAGCACCAACGTACATTTTATCTAACCTTATTATTATCTTTAAGGGATAACGAGATCAATATAAATGGTAGATATGGATCATGAACATACATCATATGGGATGACAAGATTGCGAAGAAACTATATAAAAGGTACGAGCTACAATGTTACCATGAAAGACTATACAACAAAAATTAGCCAACAAGGCATACCAAACTATACATGAGTCGACACCTCTCTATGAGCCTCTAAAGAAGCATAAGTAATGCAACATAGCCGGAACAGGGCCCCGACATACCCATAATATCTATAACAAAAATTCATACCAAGACCATGCCAAGTCCGGAGAAGGGATCTCGCCTATAACCGCTGAACTGGAAAGCGTATTGTGGTGGGGGAGCTTTGTCTACCTATCTATCAGGACCTACAGCATGACATGCAGCGTCCACAAATAAAAGGACATCAGTACGAATAAAGTACTGAGTACGTAAGGTAGGAAAGCATAAATAAGAGCAGTAATGTAAAGAGAGATGTAGGAGATACAACGTGTAGCATTTGAGTGCTTCTAAGAGACATTAACATGAAATGCATGATACATATATACACATAATCTTTTTAAACATCCGCCTCTGTGGGCATCATCATCATCATAGAACATTCGCCTCTGTGGGCATCGTCATCATATCATACCCGGCCTCAAAGAGGACTCGGTAAATCTAACTGATCAGTGGTTTCACAATAGGTGCCATACCTGGCCGACTATAACACGGCTCGGTAGAGTAAAATAGATACATATATATAATGCATGCAGTACTCATTGGAATCATGTTCTGAACATTTCGGAGCGACGTAAGGTCAATATTCTCCGTACACATCATTAAGGCTAACTAGTCATCGAGAATCTTATAAGAATCAGGAAGTACCAACAACATTGATAACATAAGAATAAGAGAAGCAACCTTCACATCAATTGTTCCATAATAAGGGAAACAATGTAAGTACTGCTAGCTTCTAAGAGTAGAGTATCTTTGGAAGCTCGTTCATTGCATTATATACAATCGGAGTCGTGCAAAAGAAGGAAATGGATAGCCTCACATACCTTGTATATACTTCCCCAACCTCAAGCTACTCAAATGTCACAACTCCTTAATCTACAATAAGAGAAACGACACTATCGTTATCGTTTATGCGTGATAACTGTTATGTATCGACCACAACCGATTTTACGATGAAACGGACAGCACCTCCCCTATTTATATGACTTCACACAAGTCAAAAAAATCACCAAACAGCCCAAACAACATCAATAATAATCATATTGAACCTCCCAAAACAGTCCACACACAACCTAATCACTTCACACATAAGACGACCATCGTAGTCGTGTCAAACGACCCGGAAATATACAATGAACGACCAGATCACAACCCTACATCTATATAGTTTTTATCCACACTCTTCCTCCTCCAAAACTCCAAAAAGCAGTAGTAAAACACGCATCCAAACAACAACACAAAACAGTTCAATACAAGTCAAATAACTCGAACTCACGTCTTCCGATCACCGTCTCGTGAGTTCTAACTATTAGGAAACCTATTTATCAACCTTGCTTGATATTTAAACACTTAAATACAGATATTTGACATTTTTTAACTGTGAAGTAACTTCCAAAACTCTAAATACAAAGAAAAAGGAGAGGCAGTATAATGACACTTATGTCGTAGGGATCGTTTTGATGTTATTGCTTCTCGATTTCTTGCTCGGAATGATAATCTTATTAGAAACCCTATAAGATAGCTTGAGGTTATTTTTATGGGTGTTATCTGGTCGTTTTATTCTGAATAATGAAGAGAAAGCCGACTTAAGGCTTATATTTATCAAGTTTGGAAAAGTCAAAGAGGTGCTAGCTTGGCACCCTAGGATTGGTCCATCTTTCGACGCTTATATCTTTTTATCCTGATGTCATATAAATGAACGGTTAAGAGTGTTGGAAAATAAATTCTAAGACCTTCAATTTGGTATATTATATGTCCCAATAAGATCTCATATAGCACATGAAATGTATTGCTCAAAAAGCTCTAGTGATCCACCTACTTGTCACTTATGATGTCTGTGCAGTCTCGAGAAACTGCGAATATCTCTCTATTCCTACGTCGTATCGATGAACGGTTAATGAATTGGAACCTAGAATAACATATCTTAAATTTGGTTGGTAGATCATCCAATAATTCCAAGTATATTGGGATAAAATCTCATTTACATTTGACCTAATTTTTAGAACATTATGAGTGTAACTTGTGAAGACCTTTGCCGACTTATGTTCCACAATTTGCTGGACTTCAAAATGTAGAACACAACTATCATACGATAAACTAACTCATAGCATAACCTGCTTATCATGTAATGAACCATAGTCTCACCCTAAAGTACATGTTATAACATTCCAAACTCGTCGACTTTCGACGAAACTTATTTTCTTCAATTGGTTTAGCTTCTAAGCTTTCCAACCCTCTTGGTACTCTTTATTCATGATCTTATATATTTTTAACCTCCAATGTAACATGATTAACTTAGTTTATATTCCACTAAATATAATCTTATTTCTGAGCTTACATCAATTGACTTACGGTGTACTCTCACGTACGAAATCATGGGGTGTAACATCATTTCCCCTTTTGGAACATTCGTCCTCGAATTTTGATTAATGCACTTTACCATATCTTAAGAAATAACTCTTACGAATAATTTAATATTTTCTTTTCCATCTAGGTAGTTGTTTGGTGAATAAATCCAAAGGCTAGAACATTCCCCCCTTTAGGCCTCTTTCTCATACCACGACTTGTGGTCGAACTCCTTTCAATGTCGTAACTATTTATACCTTCTTTCATGCAGCCTAGAAAATTCTAACATTGAATGTGCGCCAATGCGACTCTTATCTCCTTTTTTATTTCTTGTTAGCTTTTAACCTATCTTTATGATTCACTTGGTGAAGATATATTGTACTATGACAAGCTGTCCCTCTGGGCATCTATAGGTGTACTAAAGTTCTTTGTTTGGTATTTTGTTGAACTTACGACTATTGTTATATCTTGTTTCATAGCCTCAGTTATCTAT